>BGPR01006199.1:1511-27780 GCA_013235015.1 Araneus ventricosus | reverse complement strand
TTCTTTTTCTGTGTTACTATTTTCTAAATAAAATAACATATTTACAACACTTTCGCTTAATTCTTTTAATTTTCTTTTAGCTCTGAATTGCCAAATATTTATCTTTCCAACGTAAACTTGTGACGTTTGAAATTCTGCTTTAAATGTATATTAATTCAATCACTCTTCAACTTCCAAATCCAACCTGCTTAATTCTACTGCTTTAATAGCTAATAATCTTAAATTTTCTTCTGAAGAACATTTATCGATTCTAGTGTTCTTTATTTCACTTTCAATTTTAGTTATCAACTTGGAAACTGCAGTTCGTAGAAATATTTTTTTGAATTTTAATTTCTCAATTCATCAAATAATAATAATAATATCTATCCTATCTTGAGCAGCCTTCTTTCCTGCCAAGTCGTAACTGAAATGTAAATCCAAAACCCAATATAAATCCTCTCGTTCAAGATATAATCCTAATCGTTTACAAGACTAGACAATCACAGTTTCTTCCCTGCGGATGCACCAAAAGTGAGGACAGATACTATTCAAAATTAGACGCTAGAGCCTTTGACAAAAATAAATAGGGCTTCCTTCACACATCAAAGTATTCTGACGCATTCATTTGGTCCTCATACCGAATTAAATGTATCTTTCTATAGAGCGAATGCTGTGGTATACACACTCATACAAAATGAGAGTGGCGTCATTGTAAATAGTAGGAGCGCCATCTATATCACTAAGTTTTCTCCACATGACATATCGGTTTTCCTAATTAAACTGGTATATGTACAGTCGCAGAAAAAAAAAACGAATCAGCCAGAGTTAATCTGCTCTCATTCTTTGTACATTAAAACAAAGGGTACCAATTTTCAGGAAATAATGTCTACTAAAAGATACAATGTCTAAAAATTTAATAAGGGGTCATCTAAATATTTATAATTGCGCTAACTTTGAAATTTTCTATGGCAACTCATATTTCTGTCAATACATTTCAAAACTAAATCAAAATTTATGCTTTGATACCAGATTTCGTCATTCCAACTTTATTTGTTCCGAATTTATTTGCAAATGAAATTCCGAGTTTCTAATATTCAAGTAAAATTGTGAATTTTTATTGATATCTTGAGAAATATTGACATAGATTTTTTTGTTGTAATATTATGAAGTATTCTGCACATTTTCTACACTTATAATTTTGAACTAACAATAATTTTGCGTGCGTGAAATTTATTCTACCGAATTTGTTCCCAAAACTTTTTAATAGAATTTTTTTTTTAATTTTAACAGCAAGCGAAGCAGAAGGTAAATTTTTACGCCTATGCAAAATTTCAGCTTATCCGTAATAGAAGTTTTGAAGTTACATTAAATTTCCTATTTTAGCCGTAAAACGATTCACTGAAGAGGAAATCATATATTACAAAAGCCTTTCCATTATTAAATATAATATCTACACCGTTATCAAGAGAAACTTTATTTATTCACAAAGGGTCTTGCGTCGCACTGCCTTGCGCTGAGAAGCCTTTACAGCCAAAAAAAATTTTATTACTTCTTAAGAAATAAAATTTCCTGCGAAGATTTTCATAAGCGTAAAATATCAGATCAAGGCTTGTTGCCAAGTTTGATATC
Source organism: Araneus ventricosus (assembly GCA_013235015.1). NCBI lineage: Eukaryota > Metazoa > Arthropoda > Arachnida > Araneae > Araneidae > Araneus > Araneus ventricosus. Next base: position 26,172 of record BGPR01006199.1, on the reverse strand, counting down.
GGTCAGAATTTTTTTCCAATACCAACCCTTAGATGACAGAAGTATTACATTTATCGTCTTGAGGAGCATTTGATAATATGTCAACGAGGAAATCGTAGAAATGTTTCGTCTAAAGCAGCAAAGTTGGTATTATTTTTTTTCTATCTTGACGAATACCATGTTAGCAAACTGCGATTCAAGTTGCAAAAAGTAAACATTATTTCTTCTTGTTTCGACGAAAAGTTGATTAAATTCGTATTTGAATTGCCGAGGTTAATAACAGTTGAATTTTCTTCTTTTTCAGCCAATTTAAATAAAAATGTGAATAGTAAAATTTCTATCAGGACTTGAATACAACTCATTTTTCAACGCGCATTGAATCGATGACTTCAACAGTATTCAATAACTTTTATATCTTCAGGATCACGTCCGAGGTCAGGAAGTTCATCAGTTACAAATTTAATCTATCACTGTAAACAATTAAGACATATTTTAGTAACTTGTTTATAATTTTTAGTTGATTTGACAATAAAGAGTGAAAAAATTACTATTTTTCTCTAAAAACACTTTCTTGATTATTTTCCAAAAGTTAGTTGATTTGACAATAAAGAGTAAAAAAATTTCTTTTTTTCTCTAAAAACACTTTCTTGATTATTTTCCAATACTTTAATCATTTTCGTGCAATATTAGTTTCAAGCAGTCTAGAGTATTCAACCGACTAACAGACTGTGAGATAATAAATGAAATAATCATAAATTAGGAAAAATATATTTCGTACATATAACTAAAATATGTATGGAACATTTAAAAAAATACATTACTATATTATCTTACTGCACGGAAGTTTTCAGATAATTTTATGTTCCTTACACAGGAAGCGCTCTAGTGATTCAAAAAGCAAGATTTTCTCATATTATATATTTTTTATTGCATGCACAGACTGGATTCCATAGCAAGGCTGTGTGAAAATCGTATAATGTCAATAATACTAACGTATTTAGCAAAATATTGGTTTAAATATTTTTGAAAAATAAATTCGAAACTTATTCTGTTCTTTAATTTTTTTTTTCTATATTCAGATCTTCTTTTCAAATTCATCACATTCATATTTAAAATATTTGTGTTATAAAAGCATGTTTTTTGAAACAAAAAATTGGAATTTATTTATTTTACCACTTTTTAATTTGCAATATCTCAATTAAAAATAACTTATTTATCTTAAACAAACTGTCTCTGTTTAGGTTAGGAATATTTGTCAAGTGTTTCGTTAAATAGTTTAGTTAAAGAATAAGCACGCGAATTCATGTTTCAACTCTATAGATGGCCATCAACCTTCTTCTTCTGTGCGGATAAGTGCTTAGATTTCTGCATTTGTCTAGATTGAAGGAACGAAGTAAATTTAAGAAAAGAGACATGAAGTGGCTTGCATTTATTATTTTGTTCATTTCGTCGCGTCTTTATTTTGTATCTGTAATTTAATTACCTACAAAGAAATTCATGACCTTTAATTGAAGCATGAACAAAGATGTCATTGAAGTAATAAAAAAATGCATCCGTGTTTGTTTTTTCATTATTTGTTCATTCATTTCCATTAACTTTAACGCAATCACATGTTATAACATATTATCATTACCTATATGGTTCGACGTATCCTCCTTAATTTTGTTCTAAAATTCTCGCTTGCAGGTCTTGCAACACGGTGAGGGAGCAGTATAAAATATATACACATTTACAGATGAAACAGGCCGTTAAATTTTATTTTCAAGACAAATAATATTAAAATTTCAGTATCTTAAATCCTGCTATTTAAATCACTCCAGAGACAAAATCCACATATGTTATATCGGGGAACAGGCTGGCAAAGTAGTTTGGGATTATCTGTTTAGCATTCTGTCGTCTGTAAAGCTTTGCCGCAAAAGATTTTGAATAGGTAAAGTGTCGTGAAGTGGTGCCCGTCTTGCACAGAAATGGTATTATCAAAACAGTTTCTTTGCTGCAGTGATGGAATTTTAAACAAATCTGATCATAGAAGTGTGTCTAAGAATATTCGTAGGGTAAGCTATAGCTACTGAGACACCGTTGTCTTCAAAAAAGTAATCCAATTATGAATGAGTATGAGAAGGCACAGCCTTCCATAAATTTTCATCAATGCAAAGAAATTAATCGGTAAATGTGAGGTTTTTTAGTGGCCCAGATTCGGCAGTTAGGCCTGTTTACAACGCCTCTCAGACAGAAATATGCCTCATTGCACAACAAAATCTTCTACTGTCGTAAATTATCTCCCACCATCCGTAAGAGGAACAATAAAGCAAACGATATTTGCGCGCCTTTAGCAACAGAGAAATATTCGTGAGTATTGAAAAATAAACAAATGAAACCTTGAATGTTTGACCACTTGCACCTTTTTCTAAGCTTTTATTCATACCCAACCCTGTACGTGAATTTGAATGTTAAATTATATGAAGACTGATTATTGTTTCATCCAGCAACAAGGTTTATGGTTCTTTCAGGTACACATAGCTTGAAACATTTTTCTGAGAAATAAAAATATATTCTGTAGCATTCTTGCAAGTTTTTAAAGACAATGTCGGATATATTTTGTAGAGATTTCTTTCAATAGGTAGGACAAAAATGCAGCTTTAACGGATTTATTTATAAACTGCTGAAGATTTTTTAAAAATTGTAAAAGTGACCATGACAGCATTCAAAACCAAATAGATAGAGCAACATATATTAAAATTCCAGTTGAATACTGTTAGGAGAAAAAAGAAACAAACAAACAAACAGAAAACCTCGCCTACAGGCTAGACATAAATAAATCCAAAAGATCAAATTACTTATTTTCATTTATCGAAAATTTCTATTACACGGCAAAAAAAAGAGTAACGATCATTTGAAATTGCAATAAAGTAATCAGGAATCATTTTCATTAAAAATAAAATTTCATGACGCGGAATTTATAATCAATCAATAGCAGTCTTGTGAAGTACAATGATTAAGATACAATAACGAACTATTTTCACAGTTTCTTACAGTTGGAATAATTTTATTTCTTTCATTTGAAACTGCGTGGGAAACCGGAAATTTTCGGAATCTGTCCCAATATGACGTAATTCGCGAAACGGCCTTCTGCTCATCGCATTTGTTAACTCTCCCTGACTACCACCATATTTCTAGAAAATTAAACGTTTTTGAGTTTTACAACTTGCATAGCCTCTCATTTCCAATAGGAGTGCTCATTAAATAGCTTACAAGACTAACACCGGGCGTAGTACATGAACAAGTTGTAGTATGAAAATAAAAGGATTTAAGTTCAACAAATTTCTTATCTATTCAAACTCATTCTATTCTTTTAATTATTCAAACTACTCCCCCGCAGGGGCATCGCGAGTACTTTGTGCCGAATAATTAATCGGCCCTACAGGTATAGCAATGGCGGGGTTCAATGTCCATCCACCAGTGATAGTACATACCTCCTATGGGAGTGGTCGGATTGTGGCCAGGTGATTTCTTACTATGACTCCAACCTCAGTACTCGAGCTATTGCAGCGGCTGTCATTCAAGACCACAGATGCTACGGTAGGGCGGGGCTGAAACAGCTTGTTCTGGCTATCTATCAAACCACGTCTCATCTATTTGGACATCAGCAAATATACCACCTTACCAAACTGGAAATTCTTCAAAGCAAAACCATCTGAAAAACCAGCAGCTTTCCCTTGTACGTCAGAAATGTAGAATCAGAAAATATCTTGAAGTTAGGATTCTGCCAAACTTCTATAAAAAGCTATGAACCTGATTCATTCAAAAAATAGCGGCAACGTCAACGAAGCAATCAAACCCATTCATCCTGTAAGCGCAGTGAAGTAACAAATGAAGGGGTGAGTGGATGAAAGAGGTATGTAACATTTTTGTTCAAATTAAGTTATTGTCAGGGGTGAAGGACGTATGTGTTGGCCTGTTTTTCGGTACTTACAGCAACTCTCTAGGAGTATTTTTAAAAGCTAGATACTAGTGTAATGAAGGAAGTATGTGGCTACAACAAAGTATATTTCTGATGGTAGAAGGATGTGTGCAACATAAAATACCATATACATCCTTCTTCCTTTAGTCTTTTAATTTTGCTAAATATATCTCCAGTGGATAAAGGAGGCATGCAATGTAAAATACCACATACCTCTTCTTCCACTAGTTCTAAGAATCAACAATGTAACATACCTCCTTCATGCTGTAAACGGTTGCTTTAAACTTGGTGGATTAGGGAAGTATGAAAAGCAATTATTCAGCTGCCGCTATTATATTTTCTTAATCATTTGTGCCTGTCTTTATACTGATTTCCTTTTATTTCTCTTTTCGATTCATAGATGTGCCTTAGTATTAGTCTATTACATTTCGAATAGGGTTCAATAGAGCAGGAACATCTGAAGATGTTACAGCTTTAATTACCAAACACATTTAAATGTACCCTGCGGAAGAATCTCATTATTCGAAAAATACCAAAATTCATAACAAATATCTTTCTCCACTTCTGTCAATTCCTTCACTCAATAAACTTTATACTCAGAAATGTAATACTGAAAATGCCCAAGATCGATTCGAAGCAAAAATGTACTTACCGCAATATTTTCAACAATGAATTCAATTTATCATTTGGTCATCCTAAAAGTGACACTTGTGCCACATCTGATTTAGGTGCAGCAAATGAGGAACACATAGAAAACTACAAAACAGCTTTCGAAACTCAGAAAGCTGATAGAGAACTTGCCAGAACCTCACACCCTACAGAATATATAACATTATATCTTCAGCAAACAATGCCTTTGTCTCGGCTGATTGCTCCTAAAACATTTCAACTACGCCAAATATCGTTTTAGAATTTGGAAATCTACATTATAACCAATGATGTAGGAAAAACTGCATTCTGCACATGGACAGAAAATCAAGCCTCCAGGGGTGGTAGTCAGATTTTCAGTTGCCTTTAAAGAACCATTGAGACTGAAGCTTCGCTTAAACAAAAGAGTCACTTAATTATTTGGACTGTCTCCTGCTCAGGCCAAAATAAAAAAAATGATGATTTATTTGTATCAATATCTTGTTCAAAAAGGTCAATTTAAGACAATCGACCACAAGTTCCCAGAAGTAGGCCCTTCATACTTGGATTCAGATCGAGATTTTGGCCGAATAGAGAAAAATTTAAAGAAACACCAGATTATTTGTACTCCTCATCAATATCGTGAATTCATTGCCTCTTCTAGTAAAAAAATATGGTTATTGATATGGAAAACCATTTCAGAGATACTGAGGATTTCCCCCAAAAGATGAAACTTTTTAACAGAAAAAAGATCTCCTGAATGAAAAAGTACATTTCAGAGATGGAATTAAATGGAATCGTGTGAACACTTTTGGGTCGTACCTTTTCAAAGAGAATTTTGATCGCTATACTCCCTTTAGAGAGGTAAATATTCAAAAAGATTTGAAATAGAAATCTTCTTTTACCGATGACTTCGACACCCTAAGTCTCTTCAGGAAAACCCGCGCACTCTCTAAAGAAAAGTTGAAAACCTTTAGGACCAGCTGTGCTTCATTCCAGACCAACACAAGTGGTTCTATAAGAAGGTTTTGCATGAAAATCGGGTTAATGAGATAATATGAAAAATAATTTTATTGAAAGCTTCTTGTTTAATACAAACTGTTACTTTTATTAAAATAAGAATAATTTTCTTCATATGGTATTTTGATATGTTATATAATAGAATAAATAAAATTACTTTCTAATATACAAACAATACTTATATAAAACAATAATTTTTTTATTGCATGGTCATAACCCATACATTTCATAAAATTATTTTTAAAAATAAAAATTTTGTGAGTGGAAGAAGGTGTTATGTACAATATGCATTTTATTTTTATTTTTTAAACTCATATTAAAACAAAATTCATACCGTATAAAATTTTTACCACTTACAGGAATAGTATATTTTAGTAAAAACTTAAAAAATATTAACAAAATGTACCACAATGACAACTTTAAGGCTAAATATCTCAGAACACACTTTCTGTTACATACCCCATCCATCCACTCACCCTTTCAAATCCTAGAAGACCACGAGCCTTTAGTGACCTAGCAATCGCATCTATGACCGCTCACTATTTCTAGTAGCTCAGTCTTTCACTTGGAAGCAGATCACAAGAGCGGCCTTTATTCCTTCAGAATAGCTGAAAGCGGAATTAACTATCCACTAATAATAGGTTAAATAAATTTTTAACCGAGTTTAATGGCAATTGTACTTATTTCCTATTTTTCATTAATCGTTTTTTTAATGTTTTAAATAATATTTAAAATTATCCGAAAATTAGAGTTAAAATGTCACAATCTGAGGTTTAAAATATTAATTATTATACCACTTACCTTTCAACAAAACCAAAATGCATGTCATGAAGCTCGAATAATATCCTACACATCAATTTCTAATGTTCATAAAAGAATACATAGATTGTAAATTGGTTGGAACACAACTCTGATCAAATATTAACAGAATTGTCAAGAATAGGCTTCAAAGGTCTAATCATTCATTTATAAGATAATGTAAGCATTATTTCCGGATGTTTTTCAAATTCTAAGACAATAAAATATTAATGCGAATTAATCTTTCACGAGACAAACACTTTATCACAATCAACATTTCGCCTTAGATAGGAAAATGCATACAAGATCAGTGCAGGGAACACTGTTGAATTTGTAATGCAACAGCTTCTTCAACAATAGCAAGGTCCAGAGATTAAGAAACCCGAGTTCAACAACTACGTTAACCCTCGGCATCGTCGGTGTGTTGGACTACATTTATAATTACCAGCCAGAATATATAATTGTAGGTCTTAAATAGCAGATTTCATGGATCACAAATGTAAATATTATGCTTCAAAATTAAAAAAAAGAAGTTTATATAGGGATTTTTCGTATAAAAATAGTGGTAAAGATTTTTAAGCATGTCTGCATATATAGTGCTTAGCATACTTAGAAATACTATGTCACGAGCGCTTTCATAAACTGTTAATTTCTGTATATACTTCGAGCAGCATCTATCGCCATTCGAAAGTGGATATTCAGCAAACTTCATTCACACATTTACTTCATTTATTCTCCAGTAAACAATATACTTGCATGGCAGTGTCAGAAGTTCAGTTAGGGGAAAAGAAATGGTGCCATCTAGTGGCAAATAAGTTAACTATATATTATATGACTAGATTCGAATTTATATTTAGTTCTTATTATAGTAATATGAATATTCAGTCGAGGAAAAAAAACTATCCATCTATGATTATTCTGCTATCATTCATCTTATAATGAATATATGAAAGTCATTTTCTAGGCAATAAAGGCGTAGAGTGAAATATTTTTCCGTCTAAATATTTCATAAGAGCTTATTTACATATGTGAAGATGTAATATCTTTAAAATTTCCAATGGCACTACCCCTTTTTTTATTTCGTGAATAAAATCCTTATGAAAAATCATTCTGTATATAAATTTTGATTAAAATATTCATCAAGAGATATTTGACATTTTTAGTTTCCCACATATGAAGACACCTAAACTCTCTGCTGTTCTCTAGACGTCGGTTTTAATATTTTCATTGATGTGAAATTATAAAAACATCTCTAAACTTATGATCTACATGTTGCAGTAGATTAGTTATTGATAGATGACAAAATTTTATTCTTCAGTGATTTTATAGGAAAAATTTAACTGTTTAAGCGTTGTACATTTTTATCTAAACTGCACTTGAATTGTCAGTATATTCAAAGCACTAAAATTTAAGACAAAATAAAATACTTCAATTAAAGCATAAATTTTGATGTAGTTTTAAAATGTTTTGACAACAATTTTCGTTTCTATAGGAAATTTCAAAGTTAGTGCAATTATATATATTTAGACGACCACTTATGAAATTTTTAGACGTAGAATTTTTTAGTAGGCGTTATTTCCAGAAAATTGGTACCTTTGGTTTTGATATACGAGGAATGACGGCAGAATAACGGTGGGTAGTTCGGTTTTTTTTTCCGCGACTGTACATAAACAATTAGGAACGGCTTTAAGTTCAACAAATTTCTTATCTATCAAACTATGGTCAGAATTCTGATCTTCTTCGTCTTATCTATTTGGACGTCAGTAAATATATCACATTATCAAACTGAAAATTCTCCAAAGCTAAACCATCAGAAAAATCAACATTTTCCCCTGGTACGGTCAGAAATGAGAACATAAGGAAGTATCTTAAAGTTAAGACAGACAAAATTCTATCAAAAAGGTATTAACCTGACACTTTAAAAAAAATAGGCAACAACGACAACGAAGAAATCAAACTCATTCAGCCCTGTAATCCTAGAGAAGTAACAAATACTAGAAGCTCATGAGCTTCTACTGACCTAGCAATCACATCCATGACCGCTCACTATTTCTATTAGCTCAGTCTTTCACTTGGAAGCAGATCACAAGAGCGGTTTTTGTTCCTGCAGTATAGCTGGAAGCGAAATTAACGATAAAAATGCACTAATAATAGGTTAAATAACTTTTAATCTAGCTTAATGACAGTACTTATTTTCCATTTTTTCATTAATCTCTTTTTAATGTTTTATATAATATTATAATTTCATTTGCCGAAAATTAGAGTAAAAAATATCAGAATATAAGGTATAAAATATTAATTATTATACCACTTCCCTTTCAACAAATAAAAAAACATGTCAAGAGCCCCGAAGAAAATCCTGCACATCAATTTATGTTATTCACAAAAGTATACATAGAGAGTAACTTCGCTGTAACAAGACTGATCAATTATTAACTGAAATATCAAAAGTTAGCTTGAAAGTGCTTATCATTCATTTCAGAGATAATGTACCGCAGTAGCACAGAAATACTGTAAAATATTTTGCGCAACATTGTAAATACTGAGGAATACCGAATGCTGTATCGAAATTTTTAAGTTTTGTAAAAGTAAAATTTTGGGACAGAAATATTAACTTTATCTTAAAAATTTATATTAAGATTTTATTTCAAAAAATTCGATGGAATATTTTTTTATTAAAAAGCCAAATACTGTATAACACTGCGTAAGCAATATTGGAAATTCTATATTCACTCATTGCTAATCAATGTAGTGGTGACTATATTGAAAATTCAACGTTTAACAAAGTTTAGAAATGCAGTGACGACAATATTGTAAATTCTGTATTTAACAATATAACACAACGTTTTATTATTCCGGTTTTTTTTGTTACCTCAATTGCCCATATGACCTGAATACTTATGTATATATCTGGTTTTGAATCTTTGTCTCTGTTTTAAAAACATAAGGTTTTTAATAAAATCTCCTAGACCGTCCTTCTTTTAATTAATTCAATACATGAATGATAATTTGAAAAATATAACTAGGTATTTTTATAAAAAATATTACTTTTGTAAAATTCTGTATCCAAATTTTTACTAAATATACAACTCGCACTTCAAAGAAAACCAATATCACCTTCTTTTAATGTTGAAATTTTAACGTTCATCAATAAAATCAAACCCTAAATACAGTCAATTTTTGTTGAAAAATAATAACTTTCATTATGTGACATATTTTTAAAAGTAATTACTTTTGAATGTAATTTCATAATTTATTCCTCTAGCAAAATTTAATTTCTATCGGAAATCGTTCTCTCTTTGACTTAAAATCATATTCTCAACTTAAAATTATAAAAAGTTACTGAAATCAGATAAACATTTCTAACTAAAATGTAGGAATATACTTCGATATTACTATCATTAAGATGTAGTACACAATACTTCGTATCAAGCCAAGCTGGGTTACGGCAATCTACGTGCGGTGTTAAAGGTCTCGGTGGCTGAGAGGACTAGGTGGCTGTCGAGACGTCTTCTTTTCACTTTCCTCGAGATTATCCTGATCTTAATTCGTAACCGCTACCTTAAAGTCATGTAGAAACAAAGATACTGTACTTCAACAATAAATTATTTATTCACGCCACAAACAATTTAACAAAATCAGCATTTCGCCTTCGATAGGGAAACGCATACTAGATAAATTTTAAGCGAACACTGAATTTGTAATGCCACATCAATAGTCAGATTCCGAGGTTAAGAACTCCGAGTTCAACCACTACCTTAATCCACTTATAATTACCAACCTCAATATAGAAATTCAGGCTTTAAATAAAACAATAGAACTATATTAAAAAACTGTTGTAATGCCGGGAATTAACAAAATTTATATAGAAAATATATTTATAAAAAATACTGGTAAGTTTTTTAAGCATGTTTCGAAATGACATTTCACGGGCTCTACCATTATTTGTCAATTTCGGTATATACTTCCAGCAGCATATATCGCCATTCGAAATTCAACAAGCTGCCAGTTTCAGAAGTTACCTTATCAGAAAAGAAACGGCACCATCTGTTTTTTCAGTTCCAAGGTGATGGCCGTTTTAATGTTTGGCAAGATACAGGCGAATTTTGCACCTTTAAAACGTTTTAATCAATTTGGTAAGGACAACAAATTTAATTTCCATTTTGTTAATATTGATAAAGACAAACACTTAATTGAAATTTTGTGGATAATTTTAAAGCAGATACTTGTGTAAATAATTCGCATTAAAAAATGTCTAAACCCTTGAAGACTGCGATAAAAATAATTAAAGGGTTTTTTTTTCCTTTTGAAAGCGAGGTTTATTGTCTACAGGACTGTAAGTAACACATATTTTGTGTTTATTGGTTTGGGCCTGCGTCATGAAGAATTTTAAGGGCCTTATAATGGCTAACGTTAAAAAGTGTGACAAAAAATAGTCTTTAAAAAACATGGTTGCATATAGAAATTATTGGTGGTGTCGCAAAATATGCAGTGCTGGAACGCTTTATCCTGTGTGACAGAAATCGCCTGTTTTTAAGACATTCTCAAAATTTTTAAAAAATTTATATCTCGGAAAAAAAATCAGTGCCGGAAAAGCGTTACAGCTCCTATACACCCCTGATCAAAATCGTCTATAAATCAGTTCTTTTCTTGTCAGTAGAGTATATTTGAAAAAAACTTACGCCTTATCTCGCTAAAAATTTGTAATTTAGTAAACAAAAAAAATAGTAATGTACTGGTAATGTCATAAAGGAAGCAGAAATTTAAGCTTAATACTCAGTTTTTAAGCGTATAGATTGCTTATACATTCTTAACATGCAATCATTTTTAAATAACAATTGTAAAGAAATAGCAGTTCAGAAGAGATTCACAGATTTCGAAAAAATCTTCCTTCATTAAACATCATAATATTCTTATTCAGTTGATGAAGATGAATGGAATATTTTTCTGATACAGTGTAATCTTGCTTAACGACCACCTCTCATACGAGTAATTCGCATAATGTAATTAATGTAAAAAAATGACTCGATTAACGAGCAACGTTTCGAAAAACAAGTGATGAGGCAAAGGGAACTCCCGGACTGTTCGCCTGCTACATCAGTCCATTTTAGCACTCGTTCCTCTAACATTTTAGTGTTGCTTGTGATCCCTCTTTTTTACAAACATATGGTCAGACATATTATTTGTGGGGATTTATTTTTGTTTTGTTTTTTCAGAAAGATTAATAACCCTTTTGCTAAAATGTCCCCGAAGAAAGAGCCGCAAGAAGGCATCCATAAGAGAAAAAATAATAATAACCGTGCAAATTAAACGTAAAATCATTAAAAAGCAAGAAAAAGGAGTGAGCGAGTCTGCTACAGCAAACACATGCAATCGGCCATCGGTTCACTATCATCAAGAACAAGAACATTATAAAAGAGACATGCTTCAAAGGGAGAGACAAGATTGTCTATGTAATATTTTGACGATGTTGAAAAGTTCGTTCACATATGGATGCACGAAAAGCAACTGCGAGGTGATAATCATAACGAGAGCATTATTTGTGAAAAGATAAAAGTGTTTTTCGCCGACATCGTTAAGAAGACACCGGGATCGTTAATGGCCGAGGAAGTATTTCAGGAAAGACGTGGGTTATACATATAATTTTTTTATTATTTTTTTGGTATGGAACGAATTATCGCATTCATTTTACATAACTTTATATGGAGAACGTATGTTTCGCATGATGAGTAAGCTTCTAGAACGAGATACGCTCGTTATGCGATGCTCTATTGTATTTTTTAACAGACAGAATTTCTTATGTTAATCAGCTCTGCATGTCTAGTGAGCAGCGCAAATCTATGCAATGCATATCCAGATGAGCACTCTGAGAAGTGCATCTTCGACGAGCATAATGATAATAACTGGAAATTTATAGAAAATGAGGTATGTAGTTATCTATTGAAAATTTTAGGTGCTTTTCATTTTCATATATTTTTCCTAATTTCTAACAAACTTCCTCTACTGCAGCAGAAACTATACAAAAATACACTACAGGTATTTAGAGTGCTGTAGTGTTCTGCTTTCCATGCTATAAACAAACTGGGTGTCTTAGATTACGGGATTTAAACATATGGTTGTCGTATTAGTAATCTCTCAGGGCAAAATTGCTTTCAAGTAAATTTAGCCATTTGTTTCCTCAAAAGAATATTTTATTTTTGAGAAACTATCGCTAAAACTCTTCAAATATGCTTATTTACTTGATAAATAAGCAAAACTACTTTATTACCATTAAGATCGTATGAAATATACCCTTTTGGCTCTAGTCTATCTATTTAGTTAATTCGCACTGCGGATTATGAAGTTTGATTTGCGTACATCACTACCAGTAACTGAAGTTGAGTCATTCACTACCAGTGAATTAAGGCTGAATACTTCTTCTCAGTCTTAATTGCTGCTTAAACTATTGTACATATACACATCGGAAAAACCAAGATACACTGCTGATAGATGGCGTTACATTACGAAATAGCATATCAGAGGAATAAATATTGTGGTTTTTAGGATTTTTAAATTATTAACGGCATTTTTAGGTTTTGGAGATTCACGCAATATTTGCAGTAAACAAACGTAGATTCTAGAAAAATTTCTGATTTCAAGAATTTGCCATGGCGATACTGGAAAAATTTTGTTAATTCTACACTTTGGACAACCACATTAAATCTTATATCGTGTATTCGAGGCACCTCAGTCCCAATAAAATAGGATTTTCTTACAGAATAGGAAATCTTCACTGATTTACTTAAAATATCAACGGTTTCCTCTGGCGTAGTTTAACTTTTTAAGTCTGTTAGAATAACTTTTTCTTGACGATAATATTCACAAAACATTGTGGGTTTCTTTGTTTCTGAATGTTTTAGCCAGCCAGTGTCTAATAAATAGTTCTATTATCAGAGGTGAAATTATTCTTTTTGTGAAGTTAGTATAATCCAGCCACCGAATGTGTAGCACAACTGTCAGCAGACACTGTTGATCGTCTGATAAAAACGGAAATTTCAATTATGCTTGTTAGATGGCTTTCCATCGAAAAATTGTAGAACTTTGTTTGGTTGAGAATTTACAACGGGGCACCGACTAATTGAACTCTGTATTGCATATGCGCCATTAAGACTTAATAACTCCAGAAGTTTCATAGCCGGAGCAAGTTACATGCTTTTGTGCATGAATCGAGTCAGTCGGTGCTTTTTGGTTGGCCTCCGTCATCGTAAATGGAGACCCACCTACTTTTACAGAAGACACAGGAAAAAGGCTGTCGGTCATGTTTTTGTTAATATAACAACTAGGAACCTCTAGAATAAAAACTTCTTTTGTGATTATTGAGTATATTTGTACTTTTATTTCCGGATGCATCTCGGCTAGACATATGTGTCTCTTTCTTGCTTGTTTGATGTTCATAAAATGTCTCCAATTTCTGTACTATATTATTTAAGGCTACTACTATTACAGTTTTCCTTGAGTGCCAGCACAACATGCGCTTCTACTTAGTCTGAGTGATTATAAATTATGAAAGGGTACAAACATGGGACAATGCTACAAAGTGAATGAGATTTGGCTCTGAAAACCAGGGGAGAGAAAAAATTAAGGGTGACAGTCACACTATACCCTTAAAAAGTGGTCTTGTTTCTGGAGTGGTGTTTTTTCCATTTGACCAAGAAACATTATGTTTTTTACTCCAGCAAAGTTGTGAAAAAAAAACTCTTCCAACTATCCCACAAAGTAGCTTGGGATCTTACATGTTTACACATTACTGTGGTCAAATCATAAGTTTGCCTTCAAATTCTCTTGAAATGAATTGTGCAACGTCATTAGGTAGGACTCTAAGCAGATATGCGACCAGGAGTTCTTTACGATTTTTAAAAGCATCGATAGCGTAGAAATAAGTTGAGAAACAAAGGGCGACAATGTACAGAAACCCTGTTATTTGAGTTCTTGAAATATAAAGGTTCTATTTATTTTTGAATAATAAAGCGCGTGATGAGATGTTTTTGTTTCCTTGTTTTGTTTTAGAATTTTTTTTAATAATATGGGTTCAAACAGAAAACGGGAAAAGAAAAAAAAACACCTTTTCAACAGTTTCATAAACAAACCACAAAAGAAAAAAAAAGTTATCGCAACTATTCTTAATATTTTTTTCTGGGAACGAAAGCGCTTGTTTCCTTTTAAAATGAAAGCGATTGGTTGTTGAAACTGAATTTAATAATAGGTTATTGATCAGACAAGATAAAGACTGATAGTTACATTTAACCTTTGAAATAAAATTCCTTCACTACATAATATCATACTTACACTATATAATACTGAAATACAAAACTAAGACAAAATAATAACTATGAAATTATTATTTTTGAAGGGATAATACATTAAACTTATTCAATAGCAAAAAAATAAACACAATGGACATAAAACTAATTAAATGTTATGCCTCTTCTCAACATTAACAATTGAGGCTCTTACATAGCTTTTAATATTAATCTTAAAGTTAATTGTCAGTTAGAGGTATGTTGCGTGAAAACAAAACTTTTTCCATGATTCCAGTTATCTGAAGAAGGATTGTTGTCGTTTGTAAAAAATACTAACCAATCCAAGATTCATACCTGAGGTATCTTTCGGATAAGCATGTTTCCGTTAAACTAAGTTAATTTTTTGTGGGCACTGAATCTCGTTTTTCGAGCCGAAATCAAATCAACAAGCAAAAAGCAAGCGATGAAAAATTTTTGAAATAAATATATCATTTGGGGCAATTTGTTCAGAACCCATAAGGTTTCAGCAATAAGTGCAATTAGAGTAACAATAAATTATCAGTTCTAAATTACGCATGGACAGGTTAAATTTCAAAACAAAAGAAGCATAAAAGGGAAAAAATGCTCGAGCCAAACTTATTGGTTGGTATCTTGGCCCTTACGCGAGTTTCAAGACTCACTTCGGCCAGTCGCCAGAGGGCGCTTCTGCTGCCTCAGAGAGATTTAGTGACGGTGAAGCGACTATTGTGTCCTTTTCATTAATGTTTTCTGAAGTCCCTAGTTTTTCACCCTTGTGCATTGAACCTTGAAATGCAAGTCATGAAATCAATTGGCTGATATTCAAATTATAAACTAAGACCCTAAAAATGTTTGCTTTGAAACAGCCAAGACAAACTTAATGTTAAATGGAATTCATTTCATCATATGTTACAAGAAACTACCAACTATCTCTTCCGTAATGGCTCTCCAATATCAAGCATTTTTAAGCTCCCATTTAATTGTTTTGGAATAGAGACATCAAAATCTTTGAAAAGAAATCGGAGGAATATTTCATGTTGGTACAGGATATGTGGGCTATGTATTTTAGTTAATGATGATGCGGATTTTTAAAAATACTAAATATAAAACACAAGCAATAATATAGATTAATAAATTATTTACAGAGAGATATATTTAAATTCGTATTTAACGTACCGAAGAGAATTTTGTGTCATCTTCTTGTCATTCTGTTTGAGGAAGCTATAGGTAACTGTGGTAATAGCTAACTCATTTTTTCTACTATATTGTGCAGGTTTGTCAATTTAACTTGTCCTAATATCTGATACAGTGTCAGCGTCTGAATAATTGTCAGAGTAACATGATTTGAGTCTGTCGATTCAAATATTAATACTTTTATTCTTTGAGGAAAGTTTAAAACTATATCAGATTATTTAATAGCATGATATGGTGGATTCAGGCTCTGTCGAACGTTTTCAGTTCGGAGGAACAAATTTGAAAATAAAAGTCTTCTGCTTGTATTGATGTTGAAAGGGAATAGCTTTCACATCTGCGGTAGTTGCTTTAAGCTTTTTTACAAACCCTGATAGGGCCTGAAATTTTGTATCTACACGGCAATAGCATTTTAAACTAATGTTTTAACCACGGAGATGTTCTGTTTGATAAAACTGAAAATCAGCACACCAAGCTGTTTGTAATCTGAGCAATATTAATGGAAGAATTCCTGTAAAACTTTTCATTTCATAGAAAATTGTGCTTACTTTTAGTTTACAATGCCAGCGTTCTAAGCATCCATTAGTTCTCTTTCGTTTAATTACTATTGATTTTGAATGTTCTCGAAACAGTTTTCCTTTGAATTTTGTTACTTAATTAGTAGTAATGACTATTGGTGATCCAAAACGGGAAGTCTAAACTTTTAGTAATTGATCTATTTGGGCTTATAGATTTCCTATAAGCCCACACTTGGCTGTGGACTATGCCGCACCAGTCAGAAGTAGTATATTCAGAAGATTTAGCAATAAACTATTTATATATTTTGAATACTATTTTGAAGACCATATTTTTAATGCAAATTTTTTCCTCGTACATTAATAAATGGATGTGATTAATTTAATGTAAAGTTTTGCGCCCTTAAAAAAATGTAAGATGAAATGGCGTCTTCCGTTACATTTACTCTGCAAATCACTACAGTAGCAGTGTGTGCAACAGGCTAAACACGAAAGAATCAGATGTTTCCGTTAAGGGTCCAGACATATTTTCTAAACAAAATAGCAAGCAGTTTCATTTTACAAACACGCAACTGCGGCGCAAGCCCGGGGTCGCCACTAGCATTCAGATCTTTATTACTCTCAAAGCCTCCTATAAGGTGTAAGGAGACTACTCCTCATTATATAAAAATTGCTATCATTAGGAGGTGGTTGAAGAAAATGCTTTATAAATTACCATTGATTTTGCAGTTTCATTACTGTGGTGGTACTGATGGGCCAGACTCGAAACAATGGATATCGCTCATCTTCTTAAGTAAAAGAAAACATTTCTTCGAACAACTAAAACCATCCAACAAGGTACAGAAACATCCTTTAATTTGATGACATATATATATTTGAAGAGGGGAACTGATGTCTTTCCTTAGGTTTATGTGTTCGAGGGCTCTTATTTGAGCAGTGTTCCAGACATTATAGAAAAGGGTGAAGGAATGACTGGCTTCTTCAGTGACCATCAATAGTCGCGATTCTTCCCTCAACAATTCTGTGCTGTTTGTGGGCATGTAAGGGAATATACTATTACATAGAATAACCTCAACCTCATTGGACGTTTTCTGCTGTTTCTATCGGGGCAATTAATGGGAGAAAAATAATACTCTTGTTTTTTGTCAGCAAATAGAAGGGCAGAAAAAGAAATATTTCTACCTGTATTTTTTCCATTTTGAAAAGGTGAGCTCAAATTATTATTCCGACATTTTTACACTCTTTTTATTGCAATGAATATTTACTTACAGAAAAGGTGTGATAGGAAGAAAAATAATTATATGCATTTCGGAATTAGATTTTTTTGCATAAAAATGAAATGCATCTATTCTACATCAAACTCATAATAATAATCGAAAATTAAAAACCCAAATTTACTCGGATAAAAATAACCAGTGTATTTTGACGTTAATTGTAAAATAAAATCTTTCTCTTTTTTCTTCTTTCTTTTCTTCCTAGTTGTAAATAGAAATAAAAGACAACCGCCTTTGGCTATCAGCTGGTGTTCCGGCATTACTGCTTGTGAATTTTTTTTCCTTTTGCACAGTTTCACAGCATTTTCAAATATCAACACAAAATATATTCAGCAAACTTAGCGTAAAATGAAGTTTTTGCAGACATTTTTATCTCGCATTATTTGAGAAACCTTAGGCCTGTTCTGTTGATTGTGCTATGCATTTCCCTAATTCACTGTCTTTTTACCTACAGTTTCAACTTTGATCTGAAAAGGGAAATGATTAAACAACAACTAACCTATAAATGTTGTTGTTATTTCAGTACATGTTCACAAAAAATGTAAGAATGGAAAGTGAAATCATTCAGCAACGAAATTTTTTTCCTGCTAAAAATGTTTCATGATTTAAGTAATAACTCTGAGTTTTTTGTTTACTGATTCAATAAAAAAAATCAATGCACTTAATTGTAATTGTCCTAAATCTTTAACTAAAATCAAAATTTCAATAAATATAAATTTACGAACAAATCTTTTCAATAGGCAAAAAATCACGCAGTAACTTCATATTTTAATTTTAAATTTAAAAAAGAAGACCTGCAATAAAATATTTAAAGCATTAATGAAGAATGCAGATGCATTTATGATTATTTCAATATGTCAATGAAAAGTATTGTTATAAAATATTCTTTAAAATTATGTTCGGCAAATGAATTGATATCATTCATTAGATATTTTTTTAAGTTTTAAGATGGTCCAAAGATTATTTTTGTCCTATAATAATTTTAAAAGGTTTAACCGAAGTAGTGATATATTGGGCATTCTGGCGCTTCGGGTGGCGGGTGGACCACTTCCCTCCCGACTTCCTCCCACCCGACTTCCAGTTCAGATAAGAAATGTGCTTGAACTCCTCTTAGATTAGATAAGAAGGATGATAAGGAATTTATTTTCTCCACAGATTTGCATTAAAATATAAAATAATTTTGTACTTACAAACTGAAGAGTTCTCCATTGAATCCAATCCGGTTTTCCATCTATTGCTTAAAATAAAACATTAAAATAGACATAACGCTTAAAAAATTATATATTTTTAAAGGATCAAGCCCAACCACCACCCGATGCGTCTTAAGGACACATCGCCTCAATCCAGTTTTTTTTTATAAATTAACCTATTTTGTTAAAACTTAGAAATTAATTAAAATAAACCTAAGAAATTAATTAAAATAAACCTAAGAAATTAATTAAAATAAACCTAAAACTTAGAAATTAATTAAAATAAACTTAGAAATTAATAAACATAATGCTTAAAAATTAAATATA
This sequence comes from Araneus ventricosus, assembly GCA_013235015.1. Taxonomy (NCBI): domain Eukaryota; kingdom Metazoa; phylum Arthropoda; class Arachnida; order Araneae; family Araneidae; genus Araneus; species Araneus ventricosus. Next base: position 6,993 of record BGPR01006199.1, on the reverse strand, counting down.
TATATTTTTTTTTAAGGATCAAGCCCAACCACCACCCGATGCGTCTTAAGGACACATCGCCTCAATCCAGTTTTTTATAAATTAACCTATTTTATAATGACCATAGGATAGACTGGTCACACCATCTTCAAGTAAAAATCGCTTATCATCAAAAGCAGACAAAGCTCTTTTGCTTTGTTGCATCGAAAAAATGTGGTGCTTCTCGCTACCGATTCTGTTCTGAGAGACGGTCGAAGGTTTACGACTCAGCAAACATTCTCTATAATTGGCATGTTTCAATTGTTGTTGCCGCACGCTCTTACAAATGCCTTTGGCTGTCTGCTTTTCATCTCTTTCACTAAGAATGGAGTACATTTTTGAGCGCAGCCCAATAAATTCTAGACAGGGCTGGCCATTAAGCTCATCTTTGAAATAACCAATTTTCTTTTTGTTTTCATCACTGTATAAAGGATGATCTTTCGGATAATCCGAAAAATCTAAATACTGTTTCATTCTTTCAAGGTCTTTGTTAAGATCATCAGTTGTTATTTCATAACAAAGAGAGTCAGTATCTGTGAAAAGCAGTCTCGCCTTATCACCGTACTTTGTCATGATTATATTATAGTGAAAGTCATACATGAGCACTTTGCTGAGCTCAAGTATGACAAATCCAACTTGAATTGGGCGGTTTAAACAAAGTTTGGTTAATTTCCGCTGAACCGCAACTAAATTTTCATCAAATATTGTAAATGCATGAAAGGCAGGAGAAGCAACCAACTTTTCAGCTCTTTTCTTGGTCTGAACTATATCAACCTTCACCCGGTTTCGCAAATTTTCCATGGTTTTACCATAAACAGCATTATTGAGAAGTTTAAAGAAATCCTTTTCAAAGGCTGTTTTGGCATGTTTTCGCTGTTCCGTATTAAAGTTGATATAGTCCTTTAACCAACAACGTTGAGTGAATTTCATCACTCGATGAATTTTTATCAACTTGAGTCCTAATGAGAGATACAGTTTTAGATTTCTATAGTGCAGCACATAGTTCTGTTTGTTGCACAAGTTTGGCACCAACTTCTCAGATTTTAATGCAGGCTTTATGTTCATTTCATTTAAAATGCTTAATGCTGTTGGACTGAGCATATCAGGTGTGATGGTCATTCTTTCAGGGGCCAGCGGATAGTTGTTGTGTAAATCGTGGAGTTCGGGAGGATATTCCATATCCACTTCCAAGATGTAACCTGTTGTGGCATCATCGGGGGTTTGGCATATTTGCTGCAGCGAGATCTTTTCAGGCGAAAGCCATTCAAAATCACTCACAGGCAATGGTTGAGACATGGCCCAACTGAGAAAGAATAAAAGACAGTTTTTAGATATTATGAATCACATTATTTGAACTTTTAAGCTAATACTTTTATTGTTAATATTTTTAAATGAACTTTTCATTGTTTCAGCTAATACTTTTATTGTTAATATTTTTAAATGAACTTTAATTATATATATATATATATATATATATATATATATATATATAAATAAAAAAAATATCAATTAAATTAACACTTTAATTATATATATATTATAACCAATCATATTATTTCAGTTAAGACTTTAGAGAAATATATTATAAAAAGATTCTTACCCATAAAGGTTATTAGCATCCAAGTAGGTGATATACTTGTTGGCTTCGCTGGCATCATAGTTTGGGCACTGGGGATGGTTGGCCTCGCTGTGTCGATGACTAATCATGGAAACTCCTCCTCGAATCCCTTTCTCGATGAACAGATGCATGTCGATATCTGTAAACAGATCCAACTTCACATCTGTCATTTTCAATGCTGCTTGCCATGCCAAGCCCGGAGAAGTCAGCATGTGTGCTGCGTCCAGCTGATAAAAATTTTGTGTCAGTTTCCGAAAGTTCTCGAACACATCTGACAACAAAATCACGTCAGTTTTGACATACAGGTCATGATATTCTCCTAGGTTTTTAATTTCAAAACACTTCCAAACATTTTGGGCATGTTCGTAATCAGCTTCACTGATTCCTTCATTGACGAGGGAACTGTGAAAAGCAGAGCGTGGAGGCAGTTGGGTTTCCTCAAATTTACTGAATGAAGACATATACTCATAGGGATATATGCCCTTTTTCAGTAATAGATCCCTGTGTGGTGAAGAAATACAGCTTTGCATGATGGAAAACTTGCTGTGATCCAAATTTTCGACCAGTTTCTGGAGAGAGGTGTTAAGAAATTGAAAACTGTCGACAAACTGCAAAGTGACAGGATTTTCCTTTCTTCGTCGGATGGAGAAGGAGATGTATTTTTCCATGTTGTTGGGAATGACGCTAATTTCGTGGTCTTGAAGTTTCCCGAGACCCTGCATGATGAGATGACCATCATAATTTCTCAGGTTGTGAAATATGCAAGGGATCATCTTGCGTTGTTTAAGTTGCAAGTTGCATTTATTATGCAGAGCTTGCCTATACTTTCCTGAGAGGTGATCGTGATCTCTCACTCTGTCTTTCCCCAGCCATTTTTTGCACAAGTTGCAATGAGTGGCTTTTTGAAACTCTTCCAGGTCTCGTGTCGTCATGTGCATTGGGGTGATAGTGTGAAGCTTTTTGGCTAGAATGTCCTTCTCCCTGACGATGGATGTGATGAAATGATCCACCGCATCGCTTCCACGATAAACGGTGACAGGTTTCAGAGGAAGTCCATTCGGTCCAATGATGATATAGGCATAACCGCATGGGATGTGAGATGCAGTCTTGCCTGGAATAGTCTGCATCGGTTCGATGAGAGCTTCAAAATCTGCATAAATGGCATAGGGAACAGGCTGAGAAAACTTGTGTTGTTTAAATTGCAACACACTCTCTTCTCCAGGCTCTGGCATGACGATGCGTTGCGGGCTGTGTTCTTTACAATAGGGCAAGTGGTCCTTTAGCAAGGATTCTGCTGAAAAACGATGCAGACATGAATAGCAATAAAAAGCCTTGGGATTATGTTTAGTGAGATCACCAAGGAGTCGACTCATGTTTTTAATCAAGCAATAATGCTTATCGTCCCCTTGAGTGATATACAGTAGGTTGATGACTTGGATGTCCTCCCTCTTGGAAATATAGAGAGGAAACACTTCATATCCAAACACGTTGATTCGGAGGTTGTTGAGCTTTTCAACGATGGGAACTTTGCACGGCTGGACAGGACACGTCACATTCCCCAAACGCAGTTCCTGCTCCAAAGATGTATAATGATAAACTCGTTGAGGATCTTTTCCAACGGGATGAAGGGCAGCCAACACAGACCAGATAAAGCATTTCTGATCTGTGTTTTTTATGTTGATGAGAGCTTTCTTGGCAGCTAACTTGGATGGAAGAGGGATGTAACTGCTGGGGGCCAAAGGATGATAGGTTGCAGTCTTGAGCTCCATGTGAATGACAGAGTCAAACACCCAACCAGATCCGTTCTTGAGAAACTCGTCGACCGACTCTTTGATTTTGTCAAAGGCCTGTTCGATGTGATCTCCAATCATGGAAGTGTCTAACTCTATGACCACCTTGCTGCGAAAGTAGGGCGTGCAATACTCCACATCTCCGTCGGGGGTCTCCCTGCTGAAGCGAATCTTCGACACACAGTACCACTTGATAGCCTTCTTCTGCTGTAATTCATCCACGATCATGTCGTGGATTTGTGGACGAACTTCTTTTAAGAAGAGAAGCAAATCCCACTTCCCAGCAGGAGTCGGCGTCATGAAATGGGAAGAATACACTCCCAGAGCGTTCCGACCAGAGTTCCGGGCACGAGGTGCTGCTGCAATCCTAGGAGCTGGTGGCGCAGAGTGGTCTGTTCTCTTGTGTCGAAGAAGATCCGACATGCGAGGAAACACCTGATCACACTGTTCACAGGGATATGTCTTCTTCTTCTCACGAGTGTGCGTGCTGATGTGCTCTTGAAGTTTATCCACACGATAAAACTTCATACTACATTGTGAGCAAGCATGATTGGCATGATCGCCATGCTTCTTCATGTGACGTTTCAAACTGTCTTTTCGAGAGAATGACTTTTTGCACACATCGCATACCTGTAAAAAAGAAATTAATAATAATAATTAACATACTCATTAAAACTTTTCAATTTAAAAAAATGATTCAAACTTTTAAAGTTAAACTTTACAAGTAACAATTAATAAAGTTTGTATGCAAACTAATATTAAGAATAGAGTTTAAATATCTTTTTCATTGTTCAGATTATTTCACTTTAAAATTGTTCATTATTATCAAGAATTGAATTATTTTCATGATCAATCAAAACGCATTTAACAAACAGCTTAATTCAATTCTTTAGCAATTAGTTTTTACTTACATGATCGCTAGTTGAAGGAATAACTAAAGAAGAAGACGTTGGAGCATGCGAGGAACCCGGTTCGTCAATCACCATCGGCTAAATAATAATAATTAACATGCTTATAAAAACTTTTCAATTTAAAAAAAAAATGATTCAAAACTTTTAAAGTTAAACTTTACAAGTAACAATTAATAAAGTTTATATGCAAACTAACATTTAGAATAGAGTTTAAATGTCTTTATCATTGTTCAGATTTATTTCACTTTATAATTATTATTATTCAGATTATTTTCACTTTAAAATTGTTATCAAGAATAGGATTGAATTATTTTCATGATCAATCAAAACAGCTTAATTCAATTCTTTAGCAATTAGTTTTTACTTACATGATCGCTAGTTGAAGGAATAACTAAAGAAGAAGACGTTGGAGCCTGCGAGGAACCCGGTTCGTCAATCACCATCGGCTAAATAATAATAATAATAATTAACATGCTTATAAAAACGTGACAATTTAAAAATGATTCAAAACTTTTAAAGTTAAACTTTACAAGTAACAGAAACTGTTCAATTAGAAAAACCTTTTGCAAATACATACCATGGGAACATTATTCATCCATTCCACATCAGTGTCAGACCAAGACTGAGTCTCATTGGACTCGACATATCCAAAGCCCAGAGGTGCATGAGATGGGCCAGGTTCTGATCCATGCATCAGCATCGACTAAATAAAAAAAAATGAAACATTCAGTTGTCTTTAATGCTTATAAAAAACTTTTCCAAAAAAAATTTTTTTTTAAATGTTTCAAACTTTCCAAGTGTTTAATTATAAAAGTTAACATTTTTAAAATAACTCGAAACACGTTAAAGTTAATAATAATTGAAACCTCTATAAGATTCATAAACTGGAAAAGTTTATTAATTTAAAAAATGCAAGAATGAATTTAAAAAAGGAAAATAGAAATTTACTTACAGTCGAGACTTCATTCATCCAATCAATATCTTCACTATCTGAAAATTCAAGACTTGTCATTTTTCTAAATTATTATTAAAAAGTGAACTGGTTGCAAGCACAGAAGCGAGTGATCTATTGACGAATTTGTCGTTGTTTTTAAACTGTTCTTATGAGTGATGTCACATTCGAGAACATTCTATTGGTTTAATGA
>BGPR01006198.1:50597-83312 GCA_013235015.1 Araneus ventricosus | reverse complement strand
ATAGAGTGAGAGAGCAAGAATTTTTTATTAATGTCTGGAATAAAATTTAATTTGCTTACTTTCATATTTTAGCGTCTCTCTACTATACAAAATGCCTTTTAAAGCAGTAATTGGCCCTCGTTATAAATTACGTCTACATTTACCCATAATCAGAGCTTCTTAGTTTTCCGCAGCTGTTAGGTGGCTCATCTATATACTATACATATTTTGAGTGATCTCTGAATTTTGTTACTCCTGCTTTTGTTTCGCTTCATAATGTCTAATTCTCCTTCCAAATCATTCTAAATAGTTAAATGCCTTTAGTTACGATTTTAAAGGAAGTACTGTAGGAGGCCAAACAAGCAAGAAGATGTTACGCTGGATTATCAGAGACCATGCGATTTGCTTTATTGATTCGACTACTGCGATAAAAAAAAACCCCTATAAATAAACTCTTATGAAAGGAAAAGTTATAATTCATTTGAAGATCCTTTGCAAAGTTAAAATTTGATAAATTATTTTTAAAAATTAGATTTTTATCGGAGGAAAATGTATTACCGCAGGATTTCATTGCTCGAGAAGAATGAATCATATCGATTAACGGCGTGGATTTGTTATTCAGGTTATTTTGAATGCACATCCACGTTGAAATGGATCTTTACACTTCGCAATCGAAACGCCTTTTCCGAGTTCCGTCTTCAAATCTCATTTCAAAAGTTCTGTAGACCGTATAAGGTGACACCCTTTACACCTCATAGCTTGGCGAAAGGTTTCTCATGACAGTGCTTTTAAGATCTAAAGGGAAAAGAGGGAAATTTATCTCCGATTTTTAGAAAGTTTTATTTCAATTCAAATTATGGACACTTCGTTTAATTGGTATTTTGCATATTCCTGCGTTATCATTCTTTTTGTATATTTATTAAAGGTTATTAATTCTTAAATATATTTTCATTTTTTGCAGGCTCAGTTTCTATATTTGTGAAATGTGATGCTTTGTAAAACGTGACTGCATTTGTGCATTGGTTTGCAACAATAGGTTGATGCAACCGTTTTTGCATTTATTTCCGAATACAATTGCCTTGTTATAGAATGAAAATTTTTTTTTTCTCAAATCTTCGATTGTAAGGTTGTGAACTTGTACATCTTTGCTATAATTACGTCAAGTTATTTCATTTTTTCTCAGCTGTGAAAAGATCAAGCTTTCAAAAATAACAGAAAAGCAATAGGCTCAATTTCATTCAAGAATTCATATATGATTGTCTTTATCAAATCTGTTAAAAAGGCTATGTTAAATGTTAAGAATGCAGTTTTTAATGCTGAAAACAAATGAACTAGAAAAGCCATTTAAAATAGTTATTAGAATTTAAATACAACAGCACAAACACTTGTTAAGAATTTATTTTTAATATAATACATATTTAGAAAGTTTAGGAATTCTAACACATTTATTCATTACATGAAAATAGGTCATCAAGTACATAGAGATATCTTTAAGCACTGTTGACAAGCAAGAAGAGAGGAAAACTACTTAAAAAATAAATAATATTGATTATCACAGTTTTAATGGAACGCTAGGTAAGAAAGTATTATGAAAGGATAATATTGGTTTTGTAGGTTAAATAATTAAAACAATTAGCAACACATACCTCTTGAGCACCACATAAAAATTTGAAATACAGAAAAAATACGCTTAAACCTATAAAAATATATAATCCTTAATTTTACAAAAATATAATTCATACCTCTGCATGAATTTTTATAGGACCACAATGCTCTTAAGGATAAAAGTAAAACAAAAACTATAAATTTCAAATGTGTGCCAAAGAATGAAGTTATGAAAGACTTATCAGAAATATTAGGGTAAACCATATTAAATTTGATTCAATATAGTTTTTATTACTAAATTAATTATAAATTTATAAATATATATTAATACAAGCGAATATAAGGTGATAATTCTAAAAAGAACATTTAAATCAAACTGTATTAAGAAGTTCCGTAACAAGAAACTAAAGCTGTGTCGATCTTAAATAATACTGCACGCGTTCATTTGATTATTAGCCGGGTGCGTGATGAATGCTGCGTGCATTCGTCATGCACACAGCTGCTTGTAAATGTCATTAGATTTTGGATGGTTAAACAATTTACACATTTATAGCAGAACTGGTCAGTGTCTACAACTAGGAGAAAACAAATAGTAGACTGCGTAAATCTTCTAAATGAAACACTCATAAATAAGAATGTAAACAACAATTTTGTGTTCGTTATAAACTGCTTTGTCATCTGATATTTAGCCATTTTTATAGAAGTTTACAAATTATTAAACTGATAAAAGAGGCGCAATTACTTCCTCTTAACAAATTTTTCAAGGTATTTGTGAACAGTATAAAGGAGTCACGTTAAGTCCTCGTGTATATAAAATTCAATTTCTTTGTGTGGTTTTATTTTAAATGAAATATAAATAAACTGTTGTAAAGTTAGCTGCATAAGCAAATACACAATATTAATCGATAACGTAAAAGCTTAATTTTTTGTTCTAATCTTATCACTATATATATTTTAATATGATAATGTTTTAAGGCAGGCATTCTTTCTGTAAATTGCTAGTTACTAATTCTAGAGGGCAGACCATTAAACCTAGCTCTACCAAATATAGAATTTCAATAAATTAAAAATTAAACAACATTTTGATGTTTCTCCGCGATAACTTCTGAAAATACTATAGTACAAAAATTATTTTTTGCACCATCCTAAAATTAAAAAAACATTAGTTTTTCAGCGATATCAATTTTATTCAAATGGAATTTTCTTCTTTAATTTTAATAAAGTTTACAAAATTAATTTTAAGTACAATTTTGATTTTATTGTACTAATTAACGTATTTATTGTACTTGTGTTTATGGTATGCTTTTATTGTTGTAATAAAATTCAAATCAATTTTAGTGTTTCGCAAAATCTTTTACTCACGTCTTTTTTCCATTGCTAAAATGGAAACTTACTAAATAGCTGTCACGGATATTTTCTTAAAGTTTATTCATTTTTAAACAGTGCTACTCTTTCCTGTAATATAATTGGATGTATTCTTTGTGTTTCTGTAAAATGCGTGTTGTAAAAACCGTTACCTACCGAATGCAACGACTGATCAAGACAAACGAAGACGAGACCTTCGACTGAAGTCTAAAACATTATTATGCTATGATGTTGCGGAGTAGAGGTTCAAATTCCCTTTTTTTAAAAAATATCTTTTAGTATGACAATTGTCAGTTCATATAACAATAGGCAGATTGTGTATATTGATGACTGAATGATAACTTCACCACTTTAAAAATTGAGTTCTGATATTTTGATATGCCCTCTGCAGAATATGACAAAAATATAGGAGATACCCCAAAAAGGGTGAACTAAGGTTTTGCTTCTATTTTTCCACATCTTTACAGCGATTTTCGATTTTAATTGCGAATTTTTCTTAAATTTACATTTGAGAATCTGATGCCGGATAGTGAAGTATGAAACTATATTCTATATACGAATTTTTAAAAGCTTTTGTGAATCTAAAATTCTGCAAAGTTAAACAAAAGTAAGGACCGTTTTATAGTATGATAGTTAATAAACTACTATAAATAAATGGCCAATGAAATTATGAATGTTTCATTCATCTGTTAAATTTCTAGATTTAACGCTTTGAAAGTGAAATATGTGTGAAGTAGAAGCAAGGAGCAAATACATCGGGGAAAAATGCAGAGAAAGAGAAGTTAGGAGTCCTTAACACATTGTTTTCCTCGAATTTTCTTCAAAGCAGTCGTCACAACGCACAGATCGCCTTTCAATTCGCTGACGAGATTGGCGATTTTACGAGTGTTGCTCAGGATTTCTACCGTCTGTGTGTAAGGATTGTAACGAAGACCAAACGGCCTCTTGATGGTGCTTGCAAACTCCCTGAAATACGATGGGAAAAATCACCTTGAAATATTGCAATAAAACAGTGAATGGCACCCCAAATAACTTGATGATTTGATTTGGAATAAATATAGAAATTAATAGCTAAAAGAGACAGAAAATAGAACTCAATTCTTTATAAATACTTCCTTTATTCTGGAATTAACTTTTCTACTTTAAACTTAAGGCCACCCTGTGAATTTCTTTGAATATATAAAATAAAAATATATAAACAAAAAATTATAAAATATAAAAAAACAATATAAAAATTATAAAATTATATAAAAAATATATATATAAATTTTAAAAAAATGTAAAATAATAAAAAAAAAAGTTATTAGTTTTTTTAGTTAGTGGGTCTCTCACAAGATGGCGCTCATGCCTTTAGACAAAACATCCTTTATTTTGGTTAGTGCGTGTTTTTTCTGCCATGATGTCGTCAAGTAGACTTTACTGGTAAAGTCTGTTTTGATTTCTTTCTTGTGAAAAGTGTTTTTCCTTTTTTTATTTCCAATTTCCGGGATAGGTTCAGGACACAGAACGCCGCCCCATGCCCTGTGCCTGATTCCATTACGGCAACCGAACCGACCGAATGGACATGGGACGGTTCAGGACACAGAGGGAAATTTTAATTTTGGCCTTAAAGTAATTTTCCTTGACAGAAAAGTTATTCCAATTAGAATCCAAAATGGAAAGTGGCCTCCGATGACGTTTTTCCAGATGGATTCTTTTTTCCTTGGCTTATTTCTATCGTATGTCGTTAAATTTGTTACATTTTAATGTCTTTTATATTTTTTTTCCTTTCAATTATTTTAAATCTTTGATGATTTGATGTTTGAATATTTGGACTCAGGAATGCAATCTGGAAACATCTCCCAAATACACATTTTGAGATAAACATATTGTCGCAAAATATTGTGGGAAAATTTAAATGCTGCATTTCCCCCAAAGTAATTTTTTTGTTTAAAGAATTGCAGTGGGTTCAATTTTGAATACAAAAAACTACATCTACCTCGCCACAATTTGCAATAGTTCATCCGAAGTCCATAAAATTGCGGTTGATTCCAATTGCGTAGCTGAGTCTATTTGTGCGTCTTTACTGTCCTTATTTAATAACAAGCATGTAAGCTTTCTTAAGAATTTTACAAAACATTGAAGGTTCTTATATTTGCGTAATTGTTCTTATATAGTGGAATTTAAATAATTCAATGCTGAAGGGACTACAATAAAAATTCGATTTATCCAAAGAAATCGAAATAAGAAAAACCGGGACTAAAAAAGGGGAGAGCAAGAGAAAACGGCAGTTTTTAAACTAAAAACTAGCTACGTGACCCGGCGTTGCACGGGCTATGTCGAATAATGCGTCATTCCTTGACGGAGAGAAAAAGTGAGGTCATGTGACACATGCCCAACATTCTCTCCTAAATAAATGAGGAGAAAAGAGTGGTTCAATCATTCCATCCTCATAAAGGCTTCAAAATATACTTTTAAAAAATCGCAAAAATCTTTATTTTGTAAAATTACGATTCCGGAATTATTTTTTGTCTGACTTTAGTACGGAAGGAATGAGATAACCCAGCGTTGATCGGAATCCGTATTTTTTCATATGCCCGCCTCCAGTTTATGAAGCAAGATGCACTGAGTACATGAAATCTAAAAGTGAAACCTCATAGAAAACAATAGTTTTAGTAAAAACCCTATATAAGCGATTTAATTTTCCCTGTTTCTTTATATCAATTACCAAAACCCACACAAAACTCTATCCACATTGACTTGTTGCATTGTTCAGGTTTCCATATTGCAACAATACGTTTTTTTTATTTCTGTCAGCGTCATTTTTTTATTGTTGTTGTAACAATGTTCTTTAAAGTAAACGACTTCAACAATAAAATAAATTTTGAATTGCGCTGTAACAATGAAAAGTATTGTTATAAAGTATCCGAAACAATGAAAAGTACTGTTGTAAATTAGTTTTTAATTAATATCTTTTCCACTAATTAAAATTTCGATATTTAAATGGCCGAAATGGATTCCTTGAATTATTCCCCATCTTTTGGTACTTTCCGCGCGCTTCTCCGTTCGGCGGTTCGTGAGAAGATAGAAGGACATACATACATACATACATACGTTTGTTTACCTTCGAATTTTAATAGGATAGATAGCAGTAAAGTTATTTTTGATATGTAACTAGTTTAAAAAATAATAAATGACTAATTAATAAATATTAAATAATTTTAATGAAGTGTTAATAATTATAATAAAAATTTAATAATTTAAAAACAATAATTTTATTAATTAAGTAAGCAATTTTAATTAAAAAACTGATGGAAAATTTTGAATAAAACAAATTTGCAATAAGATTTCAAAAATAAATACTGAAATTCACAATTAACGTGTTTTTTTAAAGTGAGAATTTTTTCATAGATTTTCTTGGAACAATTGTATAACAGTAAAATACTCGAGTGAATTAAGGGCTTTAAAAATTATTCATTTACAATAAATGAAGATATATATATATACACACGCTATAATCGTATTTAATTAATGAAAACATTTCAGAAGAAAACAAATTTTTACAATTTGTAGTTTTTCCTTCGAACTGACCAAAATAAATCGAGCTATAGACGATAATTGAATATTATATTAATAATATTCATTTATTAACATATTAATATAATGTTTAATTCTAGTTTAACATGGCATATATAATGTTAATTGGAAATTCAAGAGGTCAGAGAAAAATTTCGAATTGCAGACGAATTGGAATTATAAACACTCGTGTTAGTCAAGCTCATCAATTTCCTCAAATACATAAAGTTTCAAATTCCCACCTTTTAAACTAAGAAGAAATTTTTGTTCAGTCTTTCCCAAGCTAGATTATTAATTATTTATAAAATTAATGTCCATTTAAAGCAAAATATCCACATACTGTGTTGTAATTGCTTAACTTGTTTAATATTTGAATTTTTATTTACCTCATTTTTTCCTTGGCTTCATCGAAACTGCCTGTGTAGAAATAGCAGTCTTGGAAAGTTGTAATGAGTGGGGTTGTCTGAGAGGTTACTTCAGGATCAAAGGGGAGAACCTTGGCGTTGGGAGAAAGGGAATGCTGAAACGGAAATATTTTCTTCGATGACATGAAAACTAATTCTCTCGAAATTAGATAATACCTATGATATATTTCATTTTGCTTTACAAAATCACAGTTTACTGATGTTGAACATTAATAGCTACTGACTTGTTAATTTGTAAGTTGCCAGAATTTGCAATGAATTTCCTTTTCACAAGGTATTTTTTGGATTATAAAGCCGGAAAACCGGCTTCATCTATTCAATCGGCAATTTTAGATTCAGGAACTAATATAAGAAGCACTAATTACTGAAAAAAAAAAGGTTGAAGTATTTGGGAGCGAACTTAGTTGCCTCCTTTCCGAGACGGATATTTCTTAGCCTTCATTTCGAAATTGTAATAAATGTATTGTACATATTATTTTTTTGTAAATATGTTTAAATTTTTCCTTTCATATTCATTGCTATATTACCAATTCACTGTTCATCTGATGCTTTGTAAATTGTTGACTTTCTTCATTACCTATTTAACATCTGTTTTCTACTTTCTTTTGCCTTTTGTACTATTATTTTGTTAATTAATGTCCATTTATTGCTTATTTACTGCTTAAATTTATTCTTTATTTAAGGTTTCTAATGTCTGGCATATATATATGTGTATGTAATAATCTCACTTAATTTTGCTTTAAATTCTAATATTATATTTTAAAATCTTAGTACAATACTAATGTATTCCAAAATCACTTTTCTTAAACTCCAGTTTCGTTTTATTTCCCGCGCTGGAGGTATATTAAATCACGAATTTTGGCATATTTATTATTAAAAGAATACTTTAATCGCTTCCACGTGCCCGCATAAACGTCTTGCTGGCGCCAGACTTCCCTAAAACACTGACGTAATTTACTAAAAATAGCTAATATTCCCTTCACTTTGATCACGTGTCTATATGCTAATCCCCTATCTGAGAGAACGCAGGGATTTTTCGTTCTCTTTTGGCTTGAAACTTTCATACGAGATGTACGTATATTCCGCCGCTCTCTCATATATTGATAATAAATGAAAAATAGTTATTTACGCGGCTTGCTTATTACTTAACGACTACACCACAAAATTATTATTGCATATATATAGTATATGTTTCTAAAGTCTTATAGTAATATATTCAGGGATGATAGTATTTAGATTAGATAAAATCTCTATAATTATTGTTAATTATAGAGATTTGTGGAAATTAAATTGTGCATCAGTTTTCAAAAAAAATTCTTACTCTTCATCAAGTCGCCAACATGCAAAATTCAATAAGCAGTGCGTAGTATATTATAAAACGATTCCCTTTAGATTTTAACGTGTTTGTGGATAACAGGAAGGAAAGATAAAACAAAATGCAAATAATCAATGAATCAGTTAGTCATTACTTTAAAATGCATAATGATTTAAAAAAAAATATGACGGGAAGCTGTTTTTTTTCAAACAGCCGTGATGTTAAAGGCGTAGGACTACTTTACCCGCGTGATTCTTTCGTTTCTCGAATTTCCTTGGTTTTTCTTTGTCACTCGCGATTCTCTATCTTTTTTTTTTATGTAACTTCGATTGTTACCCTTTATCTCTAAAATAAGACATTAGTTATGCTTTTAACATCTGTAGTTACCGAGATATAGAGGATCCCCCCATACAACGTTTTGGCGTGTGAATCAAATTCCTTCCTGAGATCACAATGAGAGGAACGTAGTCCTACGTTAAAATTTAAGTTTATATAGAACTAGCAGTACCCGCACGGCGGTGCCCGTGGAATCGGGACTTCAACAAATTAAAAAAAATAAAAAAAAAACCGCCCACAATGACACGAAAAAGTTTTGAAAACAAAATCAAAACAGAAGATAGACATTATTGATTTTCCCTCTTATTTTGCTTCGCGATTATGACATTTGAGCTGTAGGAAAACAATACAGAATACGTTAATCCAAAACTATATTAAAAAATTGCAACGTGAAAATCATTAGTAAACAGCAAGAAGCAACTTAAACAACATATGTCTTTTAATAAACTTTAGAAACAAATCAAAAGTATAAAAAATATAAATCAGAACGCGATCCCCCCCCCCCTCACTTAGATTAAAAAATTGTCTATCATGAGCTTGAAGTGTAAGGTGAAATTGATCAGAACGTAACAGACAGACGCGCACAAAGAAAAAATAACCAAAAAGAGGAAAAAACCATTTGCCTAAACCTGCTTAAACGGTTTAATAATTCATTCAAACTAAAGCAAGAAAAGTAATTCATCATATTCCCGTACCTACCCTCATTCATGGCAGGAAGACCAATAAAGGCATAGCTCTAATTTTTTCCGCCAGATGGCGCACACTTGGATTGAACGGGATTTCCGTATTCCGATTCCTTCTGAAAAACTTCTCTGACCCCATCAACTAAAAAATTAATTAAAAATCGACTTAAATTGGTATTTTAACCGTTCTTGTTTGAAATGAAGGAGAACCGTTTTATCTATTAGCTCGAAAGTTTTCAAAAAGATATGGAAATTAGAACGTGAGATGGACTCATTTGATTTTGAAATCTTAAAATTTCATTCGAAAATTGACTATTATTTAAAAATTTCTCAAAATTCAGGAAATTACGTTAGACTTTCAAAACAAACGTCATTAAAACGATAATTGTTTGTTCTATTTGATGGTGCATCGATTGTTTTTTTCCGATCATTATTTCTCGTGGATCGACCAAAAATGTGCTAAAAAGCACCCAAACCAACACAAAACATTAAATAAAAAATTTTCTAGATGAAATTTTAAAATTCCGGCTTCGAGGTGCATTGAGTCACCGTTAAGACTACCTGTGTGCCAAATTTCAAGTTTGTAAGTGCGATATATTCGTCTGGACATCGCACGCAGGCACACACGCACACATACACACACACAAACATTGCCATTTATAAGTATAGATTGAATGCATGGTAATGTGTCTTATAAATTTGTATGTTATAACACAAGTTAATTATTTTCATATTTTGAGAAATAAGTGCTTTCCTACTATTTTGTTGTGGAATTAAGAGCTTTGTTTGGTTCAGGGATTTCATAACAGGATGGAGAATTTATTAATTAAAATAATAATACTTGCAGTGAAAGCTTAAAAATTTTTTAAATTAAGAATTTGGGAAAAGGTTGAAAGCCAATTTTAACTTGGTTCTTTTAAAGAGAATCGAATTCAAAAAATTATTTTTGTGTTGATTTATATAATGACTATAAAGAAACATCTTTAAGAATTAATCTTGAAATTTACTTGAAGTTCAGCAACAGAAGAAAGGAGGCCAGCTCCATACACACGCATTTGTCCGGCTTGTTTGCACAATCCAAATTCTACCGTGAAAAAGTAGCACTGAAAGAAGGAAAAATACGTAAACAACAAAGGTAAAAAATTTGCAAAAAAAGTCTTCATTTCATTTTTCTAAAACAACTATAGAATGTTGCGTTCATTCTTTTATATTTTCCCCGAATTTGGCTCCTAACTTTAAAGAGGAAAATGCAGACTTTTTTCAGAGGATCTAATAACAATAAAGAAATGTTTGCATGTGTTTTGGCCGCTCGACGTTTAGCGGCGTTTGGAGCTAAAGTTTACAAATTTGGCACAGATATACTAGGGTCGTTAAAAGAAAATGAATAAATTAATAATAGAAAAAAGGCTACAAGAAGTGTTATTCCAAAATAAACGTGGAAATTGGTCTCTCGTTGAAGTGCGAGGCGTCGTACTCTTCTTATGGGCTAAGAATACTTCTGCATGTGAAACTGTAGCCTTTTTGTGAAATCTTTTGCCACTTTGACTACGCTACATGAGGACATCCGACGAAAATCATCTCATGCATGATAAAGGTAGGTCCTATACTGCATGCCAAACTCAAGGTTTGAAGTAAGATTTCAAGTGGGAGGTGTGGTGCCATCCCTCATATAGCCCTGATTTGGCGCCTAGTAATTATTTCCTTTCCCCACAAATAATGAACTTTCATGAACATGGTTCTCTTCAGAGGATGATGTCAGGACATCTTCCACAATAAACGGCTAAATGAGCCGTCTAAATGATTTCTACTAAGCCGGAATGTAGAAGTTTGTCCAGCAGTCTGATAAAAGTTTCAATCGATTCTGCGATTACGTGGAAAAGTGATGTGTTGGTGTTCCTCATGCATCGGATTTACATTTTATACTATGTATTATGATAAAATTGTTTTGGTATTGTGCCTTTTTTATCACCCTACGTACTTTAGAAGGTCGAAATTTTATATAATTATATTTTAACTTAATTAAATAAGTAAAATTTTACTTACGTTTTTATTTAAATGAATTTTACAATGATTACGTTTTTTGGATATAAATTTCAAAAATATTATTATATGAAAGCGAGTTTTCTCACCACCTTAAAATTAAGATAAGTCTTCCAACTATATTGAAGTTATTATCGTGGGATTTGTGCTCTAACGTTTACAAATGAACTCTAATTGCCTGAATTAAGGATTCTTTAGAAAAACTTGAAAATACCTTACAAAAAATTAGTCACAAATTTCTTTTGATATAATCTTAAGAACAAATCCAAGATCATGATACTTTTAAATTTTAATGAAAGTGTATAATCAAAACATGGTCTCTTAATGATTACAAAGTTTTAAATATTTTTGAAGGGTAACAGAAAATAAACAGAAAATTATAATTACGTTTTTTTTTCATTTTAAAGCAATTTTGTCACTATTAATATACTAGAAATCCAATTACATTTATTTTTAATCCAGAATTTTATAGCCTCATATGGACAAAATTTCTTAAATTTGGGCAGAAAAAGAAAAAGTATTACTTATTCATTAAGTATTGTGGACACAGATTGTTAAAAATAAGAGCAAAAATATCTCATTCGATGTTATATGATTTTTTCGTAAAGAGAAGAGAAACGGCTAATAATACTGGCTATTTATGACGTCACAAATCGTCACTAAGACCTTCTGTGTTAGGCGGTGTTTCTAGAGTGTCTCATTAACACAAATAAACAAATAATAATAATGATGTCACACGACCAGATGTTTATATTTAAAGTAAAATAGTTTACGATTAAACAAGGGAAATGTCATTGTAAAATAATGGGATTTAAAACTGAAGTAGCATTTAGAAGCTAATTCAAATATTTACAAATTTGGCAACAACGTGCTTATAACACTCACAGTAGCCAATTTATCAACTTCTTCATCCGACGCTCTCAGAGATGCAAGTCCAAGTTCTTGAGAAAATTGAGCAAAGCTAGCATCAGCAAGTAAAGGAACATGTCCAAGCAACTCATGGCAGCAGTCGCTGAAAGCAAATTTAAATAAATCAATTTTCAGTATTTCTAATAATTACAGATAGTGATTGAATATTTTAGTTGAATTTGCTTTTCAGGGCTTCCGATAAAAAAACTGTACCTGTGTAAACTGTAATTTTTAAAAAGAATTTTGCGTATAATTTTATTATTAATTTTTCTTTTTGGAGTTCTGCCATCATTTTAATCGCAATATGAGTTAAATTTCAGTTACCTGGTTTTAATAAAGTTTTTTTGGCTTAAGAGATATATTTGTATACTTAAAATATAGAAAGTTACCGGGCAGCGGACTATATTAACCGACGATGTTCATAATTTCTTTTTAAAATGTATTATTTGTACTTTTTACACACTTTTATTCGACGACTTGTTTCATGTTTGTAAAGATGGAGATTGGCAATCGATTGCCACTCACTTCCTGTTGTTCTAGAGTTTTAAAATTTTGTACACTTATGTATTCTCGATGACAATACACTATTTTAATCTCTTCAGAACCTAATTATTGGTTAATAGATTAACCAAACTAAATTTTGATTCCATAGTGTGTTACAGCCACGTAGTAAGATGGAAAAAATGATTTCCACAATAGATTATGATAATGAATTACAAATTAAAGACTAAAAAGCAAGAAATAATTATAATAGATTAAATCTACTATTTAATTATACTAATAAAAGTGCTTTTTTAAAACTGATTTTATACAAGCACTTATTCAAATATTAAATAAAGACAAAAATAAATAAATAAATAAACCGAGTGTGCTTCATAAGTGTGCTCCTCGAACATATCTCTCTTGTTTATTAGAGGTGATAACAGTTTGTTAGCAGATGCTCTACCAAGCTACTTTTAGAGATTGATTTTTTAGCAATATATATGTTCTACCAGCAGTGTTCAAATGATAAAAATAGTTTTTCATGTACGTGTCAACTGCAGAACTACGGGCCTATTGGTTATTGGTTAAATGTCACGATCACTAAGGCTAAACAATTTTCTGAGATTCTCATTATGAGATATTTTAAGAGTTGTAAGCTATGCATGGAAAAAAGGTGTGAAATAATTTAAGTAATACCTATATTATTGCTATTATATATAAATAGAAGCTTTATTATTTGTATGCCATGTCTTTTATTATTTGTACTTTTTCTAATATCAAATAAATGCAAAATATAAGGCATTTGTTCATATACCTCCTGATGAAACTTATGCTGTGCCAGAAGTATTCAAATGGTAAAAATAGTTTTTCATGTACGTGTCAACTGCAGGACTGCGGGCCTATTGGTTATCGGTTAAATGTCACGATCACTAAGGCTGAACAATTTTCTGAGATTCTCATTATGAGATATTTTAAGAGTTGCGAGCTATGCATTGAAAGAAAATTGTAAAAAATGAATCAATACTAACGGTTCAGGAGTATAAAAGGGATCAGAACTATGACGTATATACTGAGTACAATTAAAAACCCGAAAAGCCAATCCTGCCAAAAAAATCCCAAAAGGACAAATAACCAGCCACAGGCCGAAGCTGAAATCCAGTTCTTTCTGAAAGGAAAAAGCAATATGCATTATAAATTGCACAAAAAAAGATAGTCAATACCTCTACCTTGCAAACATGACATGACGTCACCCCACACCCCTGGTGCCCATAACCTCAAGGGTTATCTAACCAGTTGGGTGGGTGCAGGGTGGATGAGTACAACATTTCCACCACAGGGCTCTGGGAACCCAAGCGAATGCCATACCCCGAACAACTTTAAATTCTTCCCTCCCACATAGTTTAAACTTATGAAAAAAACCTAAAACTTAATCTGGAGAAATTACTGAATCATAACAAATATGCCTTGTCTGGGCAACACACTCTTAAAGAGTTTGACATTTACAGACAGAAATAATAAAAAAACATAAACTGTGTTCTTAAAACCATGCTCACTGTTCATTACATCATTTTACTTTCAAACATAATGAATAAAATTTTGCAAGTGTTGACTCACGCTTAAGAAATCGGCTAACGTCTTCTAACTGAGTAATATTATTCTTTCTGAAAGATATGATAAGAAATGGTTGCATCACATCTTAAAACTTTCTTTAAAATCACGAATTTATAATTCATGGATGATTTTCACCAAGGAAATCCATTTATCATAACTTACCGATATCCACAAAATTTAATAAGAAGATTAAAATTTTCCAGAAATTCTTTGCAAGCGAACTTACTGTTTGTAATCAAATGCTATGTCGGTGAACTGCTTACGTCTCTTCCTATATGTGTCATCTTTAAAGCCCTATAAAAGTCGAATGAAAATATTCTGATTCAAATGAAATAACGCATTAGTGAATAATTTGCATTTGTTAATATTCTTTTTTACCTTTTTTTGTTTGCAGGAACAAGATGAGAAATAGATGCAAAGATTTTGGGGATTAATTATGTCATATGAGTCAGCGCACTTAACTTAAGAAATAGATAATGAAATCATTGGCTTCAAGTTCTTGTGATAGAATTAGCATTTTCAGTTGGCAAGGATGTTATTAAAAATCTATTTCGGAAATATGGAATTTGGAACTTTCACACGATATTAATAAATTTTTTGGTTTATGTGAAGATGCACTGAAAGTTAAACTTCTTTTAGTAGATGTTTTTGTAAATAAAAAAAAGCAGTTTACTGTAGTAACTAGCAGTTCACTTTGTAAACAAAAAAAGAAGTTCACTGTAAAAGAATTCAAAAATTCACTCATTGCTTCAGTTTTTTTTCTTTCAAATTTCTATAACACTAAACTTAGAATTATGTTTATTTTGAATAAAACATCCGGGAATTTGATACAATTGATAATTTTCTCGTGTTCGAATATGACCCCAGCCTTTTGAACGGAAAAGTTTCAGAACTGAATAGCATACATTTGTTTTAACCCTTTCACTACCAATATTTTTTTCTGAGAAAAAAGTAAAATAAGTAATTTAATACTTCAATTACAATACAAATATCGATAATATGCTGAAAAAATAAATCACCAGGGGGGGGGGGTGTCCCATTGGTTGTTTTAAGCGTATGTCACACGGAGAGCTATCGTAAGCTGTTTTCGTCAGCGTGAGCGCAATGCCACTTACCAAAAAAGTTTGAAGTACGTAACGCTTTGAAACAACCGGTCAGACAGGATTTCGGTCTTCGTTGGGGCAAACTACGTCACCGTCAAAGTCACACCCGACTGGTTTGAATTATCGCTGCTTACGTCTGGGCTATATTCAAGCCGGTTGAATACAGCTCACGATTTCCGTCATCTAGTCTGACCGGTCACGTGCTACAAACTTTTTGGTGAGAGGCATTGCGCTCATGCTGACGAAAACAACTTACGATAACTCTCCGTGTGATATGCGCTTAAGGGGGACACATCCCAGTTGCACACTGAATTGTCAGTGTTACTCAGTGGGACAAATACAACGCATATTTATCCCACAGGGTCATTTGAAACTGCCCGCTGGACATATATGTCCCGGTAGTAGCGAAAGGGTTAACCAACTGACCAGTGTTTAAAAGTACCAACTAGTCGATCAGTGGAGTCAAGTTGACTACACAATGGGATTTTGACATTGTAACTGCTTCCTGTTAATGCTTGTTGAAATAGCAACTTGAACTCTTTTGTCTGAGGCAGTATGAAGTAAGTAGATAAACAACGCCTTACTCGATTCAGATATATTTATATTGAGTACCAGTGCCGAAGCACTTCTCCTCAACGTGAGTGCTTTTTGGAAACCTAATGAAAATCCAAAGCAAATTAGAGTTCGGCTATATGAGTCATAAGAAGTTTACGATTATGCAGCAGTTTGATGGCTGACTTTAGAAAATTTTGAGGTTTATTGTCGGTAAACTTAAAAAGGTTTAAAATCGTTGTATTAGCAATTTGGTTCATTTGAGAGGGGAGTGACCATTTGTTGGTTCCAGAGAGGAAAAAATATTTTTCATGTTTATGTGTGAAGAAGTATTGACAGTTGATTAGTAGGTTTCGGTGGTTCTTTGTTTGAGTGAAAAAGTTTCTCGAGAGCTTTTGTATGAAATCTTCAATTCTAAAATCTCTGTAAATGGCATAATTTCTAACGAACCATGGCTCATTTAGGTTAGATAAAAATAATGTTATTTTTTTAGAATTTGGATTTTCTTACCATGAGTTTTGGCAACAAGGCATAAATTTCAGCTAGAATATGGCTTTCTTGCAGAACAGGATTTTATTGATGGTTGATGAGGTCACTTGAATGTATGGGTTGCTGAGGTGTACTTAATTCCAAAATTTATTGACATTACAAGTGACTTGTTTCTGAAACTTAATTTTATGTCGAGAATCATTCCTGAACACTTTGCTTTAGTTTCCCATTAATGGTCTTCATCGAAGAAGTTTAAACTCTTGACAATTTTATTTGAATCCCATTTCGGAAAGAGAACTGCATGGAGCTTTTTCTAAGTTGATGGCCACTTTGAAAAGAATACATCATTCTTCGGTCTAACAGCGCGCTTGCGCTAAATAGCAGTTTTAAATAGAACCAGGGGGAGTGTTCTCCCCGAAACTTTCTCGTATACGTCCCGAAAAAGGTGCCGTTCCCTCTTCCCCCGCGTGGCTAAAAAAATTCGAACCTACTGTTATCCAGAATCCAATTACTATCAGAAGGTTTTTCATTATAGAGATTGAAAAATATCTGGGTAAAGAATTATATTCAAAGAGATGCGTGCCGATTTTCAGCTCTTGCCGGCTCAAGGACAAACTGACTTAATTCGCTACTCCGTGAGGAAACTCCGTTCCGTTCCTTTTGCGTGCACAGAAGATTGCTTCCAGTACGCATGCGCGTTGAGATAACGGATTCTTTTCAAAAGTAAATTATACAGACCAACAGACAGCCCAAAATTTTATACGGACCTACATTCATGATGATAAAACAGTGTACAAAATTTTATCCATCTAGCTATTCAAGTTTTTGAGTTATAGTGTTCACATGATCGCGGACAGACAGACTTCCCGTAGACGAATTTTGTCCAAAATTTGATAGAAACCTACAAATTATGTTTAAAGATCACATACCAAATTTTATCCCCGTAGCTCTAATAGTTTTCGAGTTAGCGGGTTCACAGACAGACATAATTCCCAAATTGTTTTTCGGACTCGGGGAGGTATAAAACGTGGAGATTCGTGAAAATCTCGAGTTCGAATTTTTTGACGATTACAATACTTTCTCTTTGTATACTTCGTACACGAGAAAGTAAAAATTTAGAAGAGCTACCCGGCACTTCTCGAACGGATGTTTCAATAAGGGTCCGTGGTTTCAAACCGTTTAAAAGTGTGATTGAATTTTCTTTAAACTTGTAACTTACCGGATGATCAGCATCAAGCTCACTCCATACATCAAGACCCTTTTCGCTGATTTATCTAAGTCAGACATTTTCCTCGGAAACCAAGGCACTCCACCAAAACCTTCGGTATAGTGGGAAAAAAAAAACTTTCGATTAGTGTCATAGGGGCGCTCAGAGTTAAAGTGAACCAAGAAATTTTGATCATATGTTAAAAGTGACATCTTTATATGAAATCAAAATCGTTCAAAGAAAGCCAAAAAACTAAGATAAATTCTGAGGGAATCGATTTAAACAAACAAGGAATCCATTCTAGTCCATTTTATCAAGGGCTAAGGACTTTATTCGAAATGGATTCAAAATATTTGGGAAATTTTCTGTAAGAAGCTTGCATTACGCCAAATATAGCTTCTATTACCCGAAATTTCCAACAAAAGACAAAGGAGATCAGTACCATCTAAAAAGCATAATTTTAAAAGAAAAAAGAAAATTAAACACAAACAAAAAAAAAAAACCGCTAATAAGATTGATTTAAAAATATTAGCCGTATGGCTGTTAATAATAACAGCTTTTATAAAAATAAACTTACCACTAGCTTAGAATAGAGGAAAAAAATGTCCTCACGCTATTACAATCCCACGCGAACTGTCTACCAAAATCAGTAATCAGCATATTTTTTAATGAAACACTAGAACCATGGCGCCATCTATATTCGAATTCCATCTATATTTTTTGTCTTTCTTTGAATTATTTTGATTTTCATTGTTTTTTGTTTGCATCTGCAATTGCGCGCTACTTAAACATTGTATTAATTTTATTGTCTAAATTTTGTTATTTTGTTGTTTCTGTTTAAAGTTTAAGTTAAATTTATTTTTTAAAATCAGTCTACTTTTTCTATTTGATTGTTTTTAAGATCTTTATATGAAAGTATAGACAGAAGCCAGAGGAAAACATTCACATTTTTTTAAAACTTGTTATTCCGCTTGCTATATCTCGTGAAAGAATTTACGTTATTTTTTAAAAACTATATCACAAACATTATAGCGTGACATCTCACCGAGTTCCAGGTCTGGACTCGTTGGTGTCGGAGGTGGGTGATCTGAAGTTTGCACTTCTCCCTCCTCAAACTGCTCCTGGCAGACGCATTCGATCTCACGCTCCATGCTGTGCAGCAAGTCTTGGATTTGAGATCGTTCGCACCGAACATCCGCGTAGAATTCATACTGGGAGGGAGCCCTACTGCATTTCCTGAAATCGACGTGGGCTGCTTTCTCCTTCAAAAACAAATGAAAACTTCAAAAACATTCTCCTCTTACTTTTTTTTAAATACTTTTCGACAGAAAAAGAAAAATACATATTCTTTGATTCTAATAGGGATTGGACATTTAATGACAATGCGAAACGCATCCGCTTAAGATTAAGGTTTATGAGCGCCTATTTCATATTTCATAATTAAATGCGTATATTTCTTACAACAATAATAATATTATTTATAACCACTAATAATCGATTGTAAATACTCATAACAGCTAATAATTCCAACTATTTAGCTATTTTGAGTATCGTGATAATAAAAGAAATGCCTAGATAGATTTATTTAATTTGTGCTTGAGCCATAAATCATTCTAATCTAAAATATCATTTGCAGCATAAGGTGTTATGACAATCATTTTCCTATTGTTATCTGGAAAATACATTTTTATCAGTATGTATGCGTTTTTGTATTATTTTCCGATCTTCATTTAAAGTTTCTCGCTTAGTTTTTCAATCACACCTTTCCACTTCAACTTATTTGATCAACAATCCCAGAATGAAAATAGACTGGTTTGTAGGAAATCCATACACCAAGAGCTCGTTTTCGATTTAAAGCAATATATTAGAACCCTCGTTTAACTAAATATACATACATATATATTTAAAACAATTGGGAAAACTAAAGAACGAGTCCTCCAGCCCCAACCGCTGGACCGATTTCGCTAATTTTATTTCATATGAAAGCCTATGACCCCCCTATATACGTCATCAATAGTCACCTGCTCCCCCTACCATTTCAATTTTCGAGAGAAATCTCAAAAACACTACTTCACTGCGCATTAGCTACGGGGAAAAAGGTAGATAGAGTTCGCCAGCCCCAAATACTGTACCGATTTTGCCATTTTTTATTTCATACGAAAGTTCATGACCCCTAGATACATCATCAATGGTTCCCTGATCTCCACCGCCCTCCATTTCCGAGAGATATTGCCAAATAAAACTTAGACGAAGTTTCCCTAGCTTCAACAACTAGACCGATTTCGCCACAATGCAAGTATGGTAGCAGTCTATTAATATTCCGGGTGAACAGCTGGTCGCCAAAGGCGGCTAGTAAAGTATTAAATTAGCTTTGAGGATTTCCAGATTAGTTTCGGAATTCACTTTTCCACGTAAAATGTGGGGGAATAGTATTTGAAACCAGGGATACTCTAGTTTTTCGTTACTTTGTTACGCGAAAAAGCAGTTTCCTTGTTCATCTCTGGTTATGTTTTCAGAAAGAATATTGCGAGCAGCATTATGAGTTTTCTCCAACAGTTCAGTGTTCCGAAATTTCTGATAACCATTCTGTGTATCTAGTGGATTGAATTCATATGACGTCACAGTCGGAAGACAAACATAACTGCGCATGTCATCTAATACTCGCTATCTGACTTTGCGATGTGACGTCATTTCTTTTCCCTCCTGCAAGATGCGAATCGATGCTAAAACTAAATTGGCGTGCGAGTATCAATTGATTCCAGAGAAGCATCATATTTTCATCTTCTTTGTATAATAATCTATACGCATCATTTTGAAAAAAATCACTGCATAGAAACTGCATTAAGCAGCTAATATGAGAAATCAGCTGAGTTTCGCAGCTGCGGTTATAAGCATATTTACTTCATAATAATCACATCAAAAAGTGATTCATACTCGCTTAACAATTAAACGTCACTATGTTTAAGAATTCGTAACACGTAAAAAAGTAAAGAGTTTTCCTTGTATGTAGCGACAGGAAATGTATATTAAGTTTTGAAAATTTTTATTAGGAACATAAACAAGAACCCTGTAAAACCATCTCAGACTATCGCATTTCTTACTACATCTATTAACAACGATTATATTTTATTTAAGCCTTTGAAATGTTACTTGCCATGTTTTCAATGTATTTCGTATCATGTATTATAAAATTTAAAAACAACGTAAGCTGCAATCATTCTGCATGTGTAATTCAAAATCAAAAATTTTCGAATATATAAGAAATAAAGAACGGCAGTATAGGAGTTCATAAATCTATAAAAGGCAAATACCATGACTCACTGATTCACTCACTCATCACGAAATCTCCCAAACCATTAGGCCTAGAGACTTGAAATTTGGCAGGCGGTTGCTTCTTGTGTAGTAGGTGCTCATTGAGATAGGATTTTTCGAAATTTTAATTAGAATTTAAATTAATTAAAAATAACCTTAAATTTTTACGTTTTTCCGGAATAACTTCGGAACCTATTATTTCACAAAAACCATTTGTACATCATCTTAAAGATATGGCACCAATCTGATTTCCATGCGACATTTTGCTCAATCTTAAATAATGTTTTAAAATATGAATTGCAACAATGCTTTTATTCTTGAAAATAAAATTTAAAAAAATCTCATTTCAGCAAATCTATTATTCAAGGGCTTTTGCGATTGTTACGGTTGTGATAGTATAAATTGTTTTTTTGGGAAATTAACTCCAAAGAAGAATTTTCACTTTAGTATTCAATGGATTGCTGAAATATTTTATAGTATCTGCTTCAAAGTATTATTTTTTAAGACGTGTCAACAGATATTCGGATTCAGGTTTGTTTGTTTTTGTGTGTGAAATAGACTGAAATGATTTTCATCCTTTTCTCAAGCATTTAATCTCATGCTTTCCAGCCATTTTAAAATTATGAGACATGAAAACACTTTCAAATTTTTGTATATTGCATTATCGGTAATTTTTTATTAAAATATTGGTTGGATTAAGAGTACAATACTGCCGCCAGACTTGAATTTCCTCAAGTGAAAAGTCATCAAATTTGATATTAGATTTTGCGCAGTTCAGAACTTATGGTAGGAAGCCAGCTTACCTAGTAGAGGAAAGAGTCGTGAAGTTGGTGACAGGAGATTTTCTCGACTATATATAGAAAAGGCAAATATCATGACTCACTCGCTCATTCATCACGAAATCTCCCAAACCATTAGGCCTAGGAACTTGAAATCGGCATCTGGTTGCTTTATGGGTAGTAGATGCTCACTAAGAAAGCACTTTTCGAAATTGTAATTAGAATTTTATTTAATTAAAAATTAAAGGTAATTTAAAATTTTTCTGCAATAACTTCGGAGTATATTGTCGCTCAAAAATCCTTTAACTTCATTTTAAAATAAAAAAGTAGCTTCTTAATGACACCAATTTAATTTCCATGCACAACATTCTGTTTAATTTTATTTAATTTTAAAAATTGTTTCCAAACACAGCGAGACGGAGCAACGGCGTTGCTCACGGTTCCTCAAGATCACAGTTCTATTTATAGCGCTAGAGAGGGAGGGGAGGGTTGGTGACGGGTTACGAACTAGGGAGAAATGCTACCCAGTCATAATTCACACCAGTGGCGGCGAGTCGGGTCACTCGCCCCCTACTTTTTTTAGGGAAAGATTAAATTTTTATTTCATTTTATCTGCTTTAAACTAGGAATTACAAAAAAGCAACAGTGCATAAGTGGAGAAAAAATAAGACAAATAGCAGTAAAACGCGCCAAGCGCTCGCGACATTTTTTACGACATAGTATGGCAAAGAAAATGAAATATGCAATTTGTTCCCCTTTTTTTCCTCCACCAATTGAAACGAAAATTGGACGTAGATCTAGAATTAAAATTAGAGACGACCACATACCAAATTTCAATTATCTAAGTCACTTGAAATTTTTTGCCCGTCTAAGACTTCAGCTTGACAACAATTTCTCAGATCTGATTGTCACAAATTTACCAATCAAAGTTGTAGTAGAAAATATCATGCACATTGGCAGAGTGCTTTTGACACTATTAATTGACACTAACTTCCGTTTTGTGTCAATAACTTTAGAGACAGAACGTAGTACGGTAAAGAAACGCGCAAATCGATCGGGCCTTTTTTTACGTCGTAGAATGGTGAAGACAGCGAATATGCAATTTGAGCGTCATTTTTTAATCGGTTGAAACAACAATTGGACACAAATCTACAATTAAGGTTAAAGGGCCACATACCAAATTTCATTTATCTAAGTCATTGCCTTAAAGAGTTATAGCGTTTACAAGCATGCGATTACACAGACCAACAGACAGCCAACCCTTTGACGGATTTGGTCCAAAAAATTATATACGGACCTACATTCCCTGATGATAAAACTGCGTACCAAATTTTATCCACCAAGCTATTTAAGTGTTTGAGTTATCGTGCTCACAGAAACACGGATAGGTGGACAGACAGACTTCTCGTGGACGGATTTTGTCCAAAATTTGATAGAAACCTACAATTTTTGTGTAAAGATCAAATACCAAATTTCATTTTTCTACATATAACGGATTTTGAGTTATCGTGTTCACAGACAGACAGATATATTTCTAAAATTGTGTTTTTCGGTCTCCGGGAGTCTAAAACGTGGAAATTCGTCAAAATCTCGAGTTCGAACTTATTGACGATTACAGTACTTTCTCTTTGTATACTTCGTATACGAGAAAGTAGAAAGGAAGAACGTCTCTCTCAGATAAGCATGCTCTGTGGTTAGAATCGTAAGACGAAGTCCAAGTACTTCCCGTCTGAGGGCCTTATGAATAGCTGATAAAATACATGAGTTTGGTCCGGAACTGTCAAAACCCCTCACAGAATCGTCTCAAGATGAATGGAGTAACTTCCGCTGTAGGCGTTCGGAGTAGGGATGGGAAAAACTTACCGGTTTAAACCGAAAACTGTTTTTTTTTTTGTTTCTTCTTTTTTTTTTGCCCGGTTTAAACCGGTTATTTTTTTAAAATCCAAAAACCGAATCGGAAGGTAGGCTCGATTTTAGGTTCGACTAGACTAAGATTTGAATTTCATCATCTAATGTCAATCATTGACAACCGCTTCCTCGAGACGTCTGTTGGTTGGCGGATTACTGAAAGAGTCTTTATAAACAGATAATTTCCTGCAAAAACAATACTAATAAAAACCTTTGCCTGCAAAAGGCGTCTGTTTTTTGTAGCCAAAAAATATTTATCTTTAGTCGGAAGTTCTGTAGCGTCCGAAAGAGTAGTATCTACGTTGAATGATGTTGTTTCCGATGAGAGGTGTCGACTCAAGGATCAACGCATTGCTGAAAGAGTCTTTATGAGCAGGTTAGATGATAAATATTGGTCAATGAATTATTTTCTTGTGAAAACAATGCTAATAAAATTTTTTGTTTATAGTACTTACTTATTGCAATAATTACTCGTTTATTATTATTACATATTATTTATTTGTATTCATTACTTATTACATTAATTAATTATTGTTTTAATACTCATTTAGTGTATATTATTATTAACAAAAATTCTGTCCACAAACGTTGCTTTAAAAAAGCAACCGAAAACCGGTTTTTTCAAAAACCGGTTATTTTGAGCGGTTTTAACCTCCATATTAACCCGGAGGTGAAAAAACCGGTTTAACCGAAAACCGGTTTTTTGCAATAACCGCCATCCCTAGTTCGGAGCTAGAAGGGAGAAATGAACTTTATTCACTGTTTAATGAACCCGACACATCAGAAATTTAAGAAGTTTGATATGAAATGGGAAGCTATTTGAAAACTACATTCTCAATGAAATTTCGAAGGAAAAATACAATTGATTATTTACGGATCAATCACAAATTGTAATTCGAGAAATTACATTTAAAAATATAATAAATAACAAAATTTGAAGTTTTTGATTCTATAGATAGAAGTGCAGTTATTGGAAGAAAGAATTTCTTTAGATTCGTTCTCGATGATGTCTCATAAAACTATCATACTTTGATGTAGTGAAAAAAAGGGCAAAACCAAAAATATGTAACCACTATCCGTCTTCGGCGACCAACTGGTTCGCCCGTTTAAATCAGTTTCTATTTTTGCATTTTACATTAATTATAGCATTCCCCGTCGCACTTTCACCAGCGATAACTCGGGAAAGATGAGCAAAAAAGTTATTATTTTATTGTATTTGGCAGATAGTACAATATATAAAGACGTAAATTTTAAAATGCCATCGATGCAATTCTGTCTGATGCATCACAGCTAACGAAACTTAAATATCGCATTTCAAATAACTCTCACTCAATTCATCTATCACTCATCAATAGAATGATTAACCCTGAATATGGTAGCGAAAGCCCGACCATGGGCACATGTGAACCAGTGGGTGCCAAATTGGGTGGAAAAAGTGAGGCGGCAAGAAAGACATCTAAAAGACATTTATAGATATCTAAAGGACCCGGGAGTATAGAGGTAGACACTAAAAGTTTTTTAGAAAAAATAAATAGATAAAATTAGTTAGCTTCGCGAACACTATTGCTTTTTTGTAAGTCCTAGTTTCAGGCAGCTAAAGTGAAATAAAAATTTAATCTTTCCCTAAAAAAATAGGGGGAAAGTAACCCTCCTCGCCCCGACGCGCCGCCACTGGTGTGAATTATGACTGGGTAGCATTTCTCCCTAGTTCGTCACCTGTCACCAACCCTCCCCTCCCTCTCTAGTGCTATAAAGAGAACTGTTACCTTGAGAAACCGTGATCAACGCCGTTGCTCCGTCTAGTTGTGTTTGGAAACATTTTTAAAAATTAATTAAAATTAAACAGAATGTGTTGCATGGAAATTAAATTAGTGTCATTAAAAAGCTAACTTTTTTAAAATTTTAAGATGAATTTAAAATCATTTTTGAGCGACAACATGCTCCGAAGTTATTGCGGAAAAACGTTAAAATTAAAGGTAATTTTTAATTAAATAAAATTCTAATTATAATTTCGAAAAGTTCTCTCTTAGTGAGCACCTACTACCCGAAAAGCAACCAGCAGCCGATTTCAAGTTTCTAGGCCTAATGGTTTGGGAGATTTCGTGATGAGTGAGTGAGTCATGGTATTTGCCTTTTAGATATATAGCCGAGATAATGTCCCGTCACCAACTTCACGACTCTTTCCTCCTCTTCCGTTAAGCTGGCTTCCTACCATAAGTTCTGAACTGCGCAAAATCTAATATCAAATTTGATGACTTATCACTTGAGGAAATTCAAGTTTGGCGGCAGTACTGTATTCTTAAGCCAACCAAAATTTTAATAAAAAATTACCTATAATGCAATATACCAAAATTTGAAAGTGTTTTCATGTCTCATAATTTTAAAATGGCTGGAAAGCATGAGATTAAATGCTTGAGGAAGGGATGAAAATCATTTCAGTCTATCTCACACACAAAAACAAACAAACCTGAATCCAAATATCTGTTGCCGCGTCTTAAAAAATATTACTTTGAAGCAGATGCGATAAAATATTTCAGCAATCCATTGAATACTAAAGTGAAAATTCTTCTTTGGAGTTAATTTCTCAAGAAAACAATTTATACTATCACAACCGTAACAATCGCAAAAGCCCTTGAATAATAGATTTGCTGAAATAAAGAGATTTTTTTAAATTTTATTTTCAGGAATAAAAGCATTGTTGCAATTCATATTTTAAAACATTATTTAAGATTGAACAAAATGTCGCATGGAAATCAGATTGGTGTCATATCTTTAAGATGATGTACAAATGGTTTTTGTGCAATAATAGGTTCCGAAGTTATTCCGGAAAAAAGTAAAAATTTAAGGTTATTTTTAATTAATTTAAATTTTAATTAAAATTTCGAAAAATTCCATGTTAGTGAGCACCTACTACCCAAGAAGTAACCGCCTGCCAAATTTCAAGCTTTTAGGCCTCTTGGTATGGGAGATTTCGCGATGAGTGAGTGAGTGAGTCATGGTATTTGCCTTTTATATACAAAGATTATTCATATACCGTTAACTCTCGATTTCACGGAATAATTAGGCAACATAATGTTAATGAAATCAAAATCTCTTTAAATTGTGGTTCATACTTTGACTAATATTTTTAACAGGAGTGTTCGTTTGAAATAGTGCTGTAAAATGTAAATGAAAGATATTTAACTTACAAAACACATTAAGAAGGAGAAGAATAGAACCCCTTCCCCCATCCTTAAGAGCCTTTTACAATTTCTATTCATTAATCTCCGGTCGGGTGTAAAACAAATGTTAACACGTTTGGGCGCAACTCATTTGTGAGATTAAAAGTTAAATTTTTGCTTAGGCTTAAGGAAAAGATTATGAAACTGAACTATTCGGTCATACAAAGCTATATTTGCGTTTTTAAATAACTTTATTTGTATTTCCTTGTAATTTCAACTACCAAATATCCAGGTATTCAGGAGGGAGTTGACGTTTGTTTTCCCGTAAGGTTCCTTAGCAATGACAAATGCTGTCATCGAGAGCCTGAAATAATTCGATATTTTTGAAACGGTATATTGGAAATAACGACCAATGTCATTGAATTAGGAGCTGGGACACAGGTATACGAACTTTTGCAGGTATATTAAATACAAACGTAACCGGATGCAACACATTACCAGATTAACCTGCCCCTCAGGAAGAACCACGATAATCTAGTGTGAGTGGTAGAGAGCCAGGAAGCAACTAGAGGCCCCATACCTTTCTCGGTGAAACCGCATTTAGGCGCCAAAACGTATGGGTGCTTCATCGCACAGATTACACTGCAAAAAAATCCCGTAAAATTTACGGTTTTAAACTGGCAGCTGGGTTGGTTGTGCAAAACCGTAAAAGTTACGAAGTAAATCCGTAGGCACAACGGTTTTTTACCATACAGGAACAAGTTTTTCCCGTAATTAGGAAGTAAATCCGTAGTCACAACAGTTTTTTACAGTATGAAATCAAGTTTTCTCCGTAAAAATTAAGTCATCGAAGTAAGTGACGTCATCGACTGAGTTGAATTGTTTTCTCCTTCTGTTCGAATTGAGTTGAAATGTGCTGATGTGTATTATCAATTAGGAATATTAATTAATCAAGGCTTAATTATTAATTTCAATTAGTTTAATTAATATGATTTTTAATTGAACTTACTTGGACGATTTCGATGCAAGATGGTGACAAAACTTCTGACTCCTCTGAGCCGGGGATCGAAACCGCGTTCTTAGAAATAAAAGGCAGTCGCTCTAACCACTAGACCACCGGAGACATCATAAAAAGACGTAAAAATAATCTATTCGAGTTTTAAAGTCACTATAGCTCTAGTGGCGCCACCTAGTGGTGTAAAAATCAACTATTGCCAGAACAAGTGTTTTAAGGTTAGCTTTCATGAGTGACAACAGGTTACTGCAACATGTGTAAACAATAGCGGAGATGGAACCCTATTAAAAACATGAAATGAATGCAATAAAATTATATTTAAGAAAAGGGAAAGTTATCGTACGGAAAGCAATACCGTATGACGAAAAATAGAATTTGAACTGACGGTTTTAAACCGTTTATGGCTGGAGCGGAAAACGGTGAAAAACCGTTTTGTTAACAAAACAGCTTTAAACCGTCAAATATACGGAAAAAGTCCGGGAAAAAAAACGGACATTTTTTACAGTGTAGATGCGCCCGACGGAAGGTTAAATCCGAAATCCTTTTAATTGAGGGTTTTCTGTACAGCGTTCGCTTTTCATTATCTGAACTTAGATTAAGCAATGAATTTCTGAAAGACGTAATAATTTTCAATACATACTTAAGCGCCAAAAGTCAAGGGTTACCTCCTAATATTGTATGAGACTTCCTTTTGCCCGGCGAAGTGGCATTGACTCAACAAGACGTGAGAAGTGCAGTCGTCGGATTTCACATGTTACAGTGAAGAATTGGTCGCTAGGGGACCGGTTAACTAGGCTGACAATGATTTGCAACTTTTATCAGTGGTTTCGTTACCTGTGCGCAATACTTGCATATATTTTGGTAAAAATAGCATGCATATTCGGAAGGATATGAATTTTCTTAAAAATCCCAAATTTTCCCACATGTTTTTCGCCTATAACAAACAGTTTTCATCCAAATTATACGAAACTTACAGAATACGTAACAATATATTAGCGAAGCGTTGTATTGTTACGAAGCTATAAAGTAGTTTCCCTGAGATGCTAATCTTGGCGATAAATTTGGCAACCTTGGCGACAAATTTGGCGACTATTTTGGCGAATTGGCAGCAAAGTTGTCGACTTTGGCGACAAAAGGAATTTTCTAGAAGGACCTCGAACTTTCAACCTATTTCTACTGGCTTCATGAACTTTCTGGAGATTACGTCACTTCCTACGTAATGAAGTCACTTCCTGTTGAAAAAGTATAAAAGCAAGCTCTCAAGCCAAGAAGAGTCAGTTGAATTTTGATCTGCAAGCAAGGTGGTGAGCTAATAGGAAACCTTTGAGTGCTGTGTTGAGATTTAATGGTAATCTGTGTTGTGAATTTTTACAAGTGCTGTTTTAATACTTGTGATACGTTTCTTTGCTAAGAATACCTGTAAAATAAAGAGCTTTATTTTTTAAATCCTGCTTTTTGGACTGCATTCACGTGCACCCATAAGACGAAATGTCACATTTGGTGTCAGAAGTGGGATATTTTGATTTTCCTGTGAATGCCAGAGACCGGACCTTTGACCAGATCTATGGATAAACAATTTGAAAAGCTGTTTGCCATGATGGAAGAGATGAGGGCTGCACAAGCCGGATTGGAATAGAAAATGGAAGCTGGACAAGAGCGAATGGAGAAAGGACAAGAAGAAATGAAAGGAATGATTGATGAAGCAAAGGGCGAGGTCCAGGGAAAGATTGATGAAGTAGAGGGAAAAGTTGAAGTGAGAATCGGGGAAGTGAAAAGCGAAGTTCAAGGGAAGATTGAGAGGAGGCTCAGTGAACTTAAGGATAGACCATTAAGTTTCTCGGCAAGTCCAGAATTCATGTATTCCAGACCGATAATCAAATCCTTGACATTTGACGGACAAACATCATATACAGTCTTTAAGACTCAGTTTGACGTTGTGAGCTCTACAAATGGCTGGACGGATGTTGTGAAAGTCAGCCAACTTGTGGCACAGCTCCGAGGATCAGCGGGAGAGGTTCTTCAAGGAATTCCAGCTGATAAGTTGACATATTCAATGACCATCGAGAAGGCTTTGGAATCCAGATTTGGAGACAGCCACCTGACACAATTTTATAGGACAGAATTAAAGACAAGACGACAGAAGCCGGAAGAAAGCCTTCAAGTTTTGGCCGCCGATGTGAAACGACTAATGAGTCTGGCGTACGCTGAATGCCCTCTAGATATTCGGGAGAGCTTAGCGGTCTAGTTCTTCGTCGATGCCGTCAGAGACGAAGAAACGCAACTTTCAACAAGGTTAATGGACTTTACGGATTTGAAATCGGCCTTGGCATATAGCACGAAATTTGAGTCTGCGAAAACTGCTAATAATGATGTTGAGATGATAAATTTGAATCTCTTTTGAAAACTTTGGAAAAATTAGTGAAGTCTTGCTGCTGAACAGAACGCTCCTCGGTGAAATCCGAACGTGACTTGTTGGGAGTGCTTTAAGAAGGGGCATGTGCAGAGGGCGTGTCAAGCGAATGACGCCCACTCAGGAAAACTGACTTGCGGTCGTCTTGCGGAACGAAAGATACCTACTCTGAATAAATCCCCTGAAGAAGGACTGAAAGTTTCTGCGCTTAGAGGAGGGGGAAATGGACTCTATCTGGAAGGATCAATTTGTGATATCCCGTTTTTGTTTTTGGTGGACACATGCACAAATATAACTCTTTTAAGAGCAGACCTGGCCCGTAAATTGAAGGAACGACTTATTTACACGGCTCCAAACTTGACCCTTAAGACTGCCACAGGTGAAAAATCAAAGATACAAGAGAAACTTGATGCATCAATCGAATGTGGATCCAGAAAATTCCAACAAAGAGTCTATGTAGCTGATATCACCGATTCCTGTATTCTCGGCCTGGATTTTCTTCAAAAATTTAAATTTACGGTAGACTTGGAGAAGAACGAGATACAGACAGGATCGGCGAAAATTTATTTGTTTTCAGTCAGTACACAACATCGCAAAAGAAGCTCTGATGGAAAGAATGCTCTCTCTCGACGACTCTGTACCGAAGGCTGCGAACCTTATTGGAATACTGAAAACAAGTTCAGAATGGAAACATATATTTGGAAGCCTTAACCATGACAACTGAGGATAGATGGTCTTTAAGTGAAATCCAAAAAGCACAGCTGGAAGATCTAGATATTAGACCAATTCTGAGGATGAAACTAAATTCGACGGATCGACCATCTTGGCAAGAAATCGCTCGTAAGAGTCCTGCAACCAAACGATATTAGACTCATTGGAACTCCTTATATCTTAAAGATGGTGTTTTATATCGCAAGTGGGAGAGTAATTATGGAGGCTTTCATCGACTACAATTAATTTTCCCGAAGAGCAGAATTCAAGAAGTTCTACGAGATATTCATGACAACGCAAGTGGAAGACATTTTGGAGTCATAAAAACTTTCTGTACAACTCGGGAGCGATTTTACTGGGACCGAGTTCGCGCCGACGCTGAGAAATGGTGCAGGGAATGCCAAGCTTGCGTAGCCCGAAAAAGACCGAAAACAGAACAAGGAAAGTCAGTAACTGGACGGTCTCCAGCAGAGATGTTTTCTGATCGAATTCTAAAATTCCCCTGTGACATTCTCTTTGGAAGACCTAGGGATACGCCTTCCTCTCCAACTAATTCAGAGGCACGTTTGGAAAGCGTACAGGCATCTGCCGGAGAGCAAGTTACCCTGTCTAGGGAACGAATGAAGACTCGCTACGACTCCAGAGCAACAGACCACCATTTTAAGGAGGGAGATCTAGTCTGGATGTATAACCCGAAGCGACGGAGAGGCCCGAGTCCCAAGTTACAACAGAACTGGGAAGGACCGTATACTGTTGTCAAGAAACTGAACGATGTTGTCTACAGAGTACAGAGGTCGCCCAACGCCAAGCCAAAAGTCATTCATATAAATCGGCTAGCTCCATACAGGACCACTGATCATAGTTCTATGCAATGAGACTGCCGAGACGTGCAGTCTTTGAAGAGGGGAGCAATGCTACAAAGCTATAAAGTCGTTTCCCTGCGATACTAATCTTGGTGACAAACTTGGCGAATTGACGCTAAATTTGGCGACCTTTGCGACAAAATTGGCGACTTTGGGGACAAAAGGAATTTTCTAGAAGGACCTCGAACTTTCAACCTATTTCTACTGGCTTCATGAACTTCCTGGAGATTACGTCACTTCCTACGTAATGAAGTCACTTCCTGTTGAAAAAGTATAAAAGCAAGCTCTCAAGCCAAGAAGAGCCAATTGGATTTTGATCTGCAAGCAAGCTCTCAAGCCAAGAAGAGTCAGTTGGATTTTGATCTGAAAGCAAGCTGGTGAGCTACTAGGAAACCTTTGAGTGCTGTGTTGAAATTTAATGGTAATCTCTGTTTTGAATTTTTAAAAGTACTGTTTGAATACTTGTGCTGCGTAAGTTTGTATGGTATTCAGCATATTCAACCTTTATAAAATTCAATAAAACTATTTGAAGATTCAAGCTTAAAAATATCAGTGTCCACTGAACATCTTGTTATAAAAGTATAAAAGTGAAAAATTATCGATATCAGAAACGTTGAAACTCGGAATCAATTTGCGATGTTGGAAAATCGGTATCCATTTACTAGATCTTACCTTAATTCTAGATTTGATTATTGTTAGAAC
The DNA here is from genome assembly GCA_013235015.1 of Araneus ventricosus. Taxonomy (NCBI): domain Eukaryota; kingdom Metazoa; phylum Arthropoda; class Arachnida; order Araneae; family Araneidae; genus Araneus; species Araneus ventricosus. Next base: position 50,794 of record BGPR01006198.1, on the reverse strand, counting down.
ATCGATGTTACAATTTTTTAGATTTTAGATCGAATGCCTGGAAATTTTATTTTATTTGAATAATGTGAAGTTACATTTGGTTTGAATAACTCCATGTTACATTCGATTTGGTATCTTAAAGCTAAGAGATTTTTGAAATATTTTCTGTTGATTGAATTATTTTAATTGTTTCGATTTGAATGTATCAAAGATTTATT
>BGPR01006198.1:31535-50587 GCA_013235015.1 Araneus ventricosus | reverse complement strand
AGTTTTATTTGATTTAAATCAGTAAAGTTCTATTTGATTTGAATATTTTGAAACGAAGAATTTTAAAATAGATGAACTTCCAAAACTGAAAAAGGTTAGAAAAGTTTTTAGACGTCTCGCAAAAACAAATGCTTGTGTTTATTAAAATTTAGCGAGTTATTTGTCGAACACGGCTTAAAAATAAAGAAATTCGGTAATACAGAAATCTTAGCAACAAATTGAAGATTTTTATTCTTTTAACGATGCGTAAAGATTTTTTTAATCTTGATTTAGGTATTCCGATGAATATTACTTACAGAATGTTAAATGATTTTATATTTAAACGCTGTTGATCTTTAATTCGAATTATTATTCTCTGCAATAAAATAAATGCTTCTAAATGAGCAGTTAGCCTGTCTACAAATTTATTCCGACTTTATTAAACCTACAGATGACAAGAGATATGTGAGATTTAAAAAAGTCACATTGATGGTCGTTTGTACGTGCCGTTGTCTCAGCAACCATAAAAACTGCCGGCTAGTGGCTAACCACTATTAGCGCCATTTGGCGCCAATTTTTTTCTTCGTGATCTCTTAACGAGAGCAACCCTTAAACGTTCTATTTTTAGGCAGAGATGCGTGAAGAGCAATGGCGTTTTAACTCTTTACCAAACTTCCTGCAGAGCAGAAATTTTCTTTACTGCACTTTACTTTAAAAGATAAACGTAACATAATATACTAAGCTTTCACAATTGTGGAAAAATTTTATATGTGTTAACAGTGAATTTAAACATTTATCGTTACCTTAAATAATTTAGTCAATTACTTTTATAGAAAATGATATAGAAAAAAGTTTATTCTGAGAAATGATTTCCAAAAAAATTTATTAAATTTTTTTTCGTAACGTTTACAACATTGGTGTGCAAAAATTAAGTACAGCTTCATAAAATGCGAGAAATTTGCATTTAATACGAAAACTATGGTTCTAAATCATTTGTGGAGAATCTTGTAACATATAATCGAACATCATGCACATTTAACTCTGGAAATTCAGTCACAAGGACATTTGGGGGACGAACCAGAAATTGATGAAGACGAAAAGGGACACAGACTTTCCCCGTTTCACAGGGAGTTGATAATGATTTGAAACTTTCATTAATGATTTTGGTTGCTAAGTACATTTCCTACATGCATTTTCGTAAAAACAGCATGGATATTCTGGAAGATATAAAGATTTTTTTAAAAAAAATCCCAACTACTCCCGCATGTTTTTTGCTTATAAGAAGCAGAGTTTTCATTTAAATTATACGAAACTTACAGAACACTCGACAATATGTTACAGCAGTATTGTATTAAAATTTGAAAAAAAATATGTTTAACCCCCTTTTAATCGGCGTCGTATGTCATACGTTTGGCTCTTTTGTGCCCGTACGCTATTTAAATCCGTAATTAAGTCAACGTAACAGTTAATTTTAAATACAAAAGTCACCTGTTTAGGCTTAAATGTCTCAAGTATCCTTTACCTTCTTAATATATTGAAATAATAAAAAATATATCAAATGGGTGGTGGAATCTAATTAGGAGTTTAAATAAAAACGTAAGGCAAGGGGTTAATATTAGACGAATTATGAGTAGTTGTACTAAATACTTTTTAACTGCGCTTGTGCGAGACGAAGAGTAATTTTTCTGTCATCACTTCAAAGCCAGATATATAGAGCAACTTATATAAAAATTCCAGATGAATAACGTTAAAATTCAGAAAGATATCTGCATTTCAGTGAGGTTTCTCTTTAAAAGAAGCTAAATGATGAGGGTTTTTGCACAGACTGATATTTTTTAAGCTTGAATCTTCGAATAGTTATCGAAGAAATGAAATTTAAATAATGTATTTAATTTATATATATACATAGGTATTCAGGATATTCAACTTTCCTAAAATTCAATGTTACTGTTCGAAGATTCAAGTTTCAAAAGTATCTATTTGTGCAAGAACCCTCATCATTTAGCTTCTCTTAAAGATAAACCTCACTAAAATGCAGATATCTTAACGTTATTCATCTGGAATTTTTATATAAGTTGCTCTATATATCTGGCTTTGAAGTTAAGAAAAAATATTACTCTATGTCTCGCACATGCGCAGCAAAAATTATTTAGTGCAAATATTCATATTTCCTCTAATATTCAACATATTTACTTCAAATTTTAATACAATACTTCTGTAACATATTGTCAAGTGTTCTGAAAGTTTTGTATAATTTGAATGAAAACTCAGCATGTTATAAGCAAATAACATGCGGAAAAGTTGGGATTTTTTAAAGAAACTTTTATATCTTCGTTAATATCCATGCTATATTTATGAAAATGCACGTAAGCATTGTGCATAGCAAACAGAACCATTAATGAAATTTTCAAATCATTATCAGCTTCCTGCGAAACGGGGTGAGCGGAAATCTCTTTTCGTCTTCATCACTTTCTGGTTGGTTCCCTAGTGATTTGTGACTGAATCTCCAGTGCAAAATATGCATGGTATTTGATTGTCTGTTACACGATTCCCTACAACTGATTTCGAACCATAGTTTTCGTATAAATTGCAAATCTCTCGCATTTTACGAAACGGTGCTTAATTTTTTACACACCAGTGTAGAAATATTTGTACAATTACGAAATAATTGAAATGCTTATACTATTAATCTTTTCGTTTCTGCCTGCTTAAATCAAGTCGCCGCTACCAAACGATAGAAAATCAAGAATATGCGTTGTGCTCTAAGCAAGCTTAATTTTGCAGTATCATGGCATCTGTTATGTTCTTATTTTAGAAATTTAGTTTAACATCAGAGAAATTATCTTCCAGTATTGATGTTTGCATGACTTGAATTTACAGACTTGACGATCTAAGAATACTGTGATCATTATATCCTGTACCGATTATGATAAACTTTCAATTATGAGCTTTTAAAGAGTAAAAAATAAAATGTATTTAAATTTCCCGATAATTAAACATAAAAATAATTAAACATACCCAATCACACATTTTATACATTCACTAATAATTTTCCCCCACTAAATACTTTATACCAACATTACTTAATGATTATTATTTATTATGTGAAATGATAGTTTAAGAAAATAAAGCTGTGAAATAAAGTAGAGATCAGAAAAATATGAGGTTTTTGATATGGTATGATGCAACCCAATATACTTCACAAGAATTTTAAGTACTTTAAGACGTAACTAAGCAGATTTAAATAGTGAACAGTTTAATAAAGGATTTTAATTGGGATTCATAAAGATTCAAACATATCTTAATGTCATATGCCTGCTTTATATTTTTTATATCTAACATTCAAATCATAAACATCAAACGATTTTTTATGTTCCGTTACTGTGATATAGAAACTCACAAATCGAGACTGGAAGAATTTAATTTTGAACAGCTTCAATTTTCCCCTCAACCTCCTCCTCCACACGTTTTTATCACTTTTTTAAACTCTTCTCAATGCTCTTTCTCGAGTTTCTTCTTTTAAAATATCTCTTCTTGTATAGCATTCCGATCGGAGAGAAGTATTTTCCCGCCACAACAGAACTTAAGAATTCGAAACACAAAAAAGATTTCACGCGAGAGCATTATTATACGTTCTGCAGGGGTGTGCGGGGAACAAGAAACCCAGATCACGAAAAATATTTTTTCCCTATGTTTTTCCTCTGTCTCCACCTTTTATATGAAGGAGCAAAAAATGATTATCGCATTCTTTGAATAGAGAGAAAAAAACAACGAAATAAAAGAAGCCTCGGATGTAATATTTTTGTTTTTGAGAATTCAGAATCTCTGTTTAATATGAGAACAATTTAAATTATCACATCAGCTATCCAGTTGACTTAATGATCAATAAAGAATTTTCTAAGAACGTTGTAATGTAAAACTATTCCTGAAATTCTACTTCTTAAATACCTTTGATTTAAAATATAATTATAGCGTTAAATGCTATGTGGGGGATTATTTTATGAAGCACCAAGCTATGTAAACAAAATCCACTAAGATAGTAACCTTCCGCCGAATGCATCTAATCTGTGAGATGAAGCACCCATATTTTTTGGCGCCTAAGTTCGGGTTTAACTGAGAAAGGGATGGGACCTCTAGTAGCTCCCTGGCTCCCTACCACTCACATTAGGGTATCGAGGTTTTTTTCTTTAGTGCTCTTTTAGTGTACGTGAGGGGCACGTTAATCTGGCCCGATTGCGTTTGTATTTTTGATCTCCAAAATTGTTTCCAATATTCCTTTTTATATACCTGCAAAAGTTCGTATACCTATGCCCCAGACCCTAATTCAATGATATTGATAGTTATTTCCAATATATTGTTATAAAAATTTCGAATTATTTCAGGCTATCGACGAAAACAGTCGTCATTGCTAAGGAACCTTATGGGAAAGCAAACTTAAACTCCCTCCTGAATTCCTGGACATTTTGTGAGTTGAAATTACAAGGAAATACAAATAAAGTTATTTAAAAACGCAAATATAGCTTTTTATGACCGAATAGTTCAGTTTGATAAGCTCTTACTTATGCCTAACCAAAAGTTTAATTTTTAATTTCACAGATGTGTTGCGTCCGAACATGTTTTGTATTGCGTCCGACCGATGGTTAAGTCTATCAGGAAATACATCCAGTATGTTGAATTATTATACTTTAATTTTTTTATCAAAATGTTTTAATCCATATAACATGTTGGACGTGCTCATACAATACACGTCAATTGCCTCTTACCAATTTCATGTTTGAACTAACAGGTCATTTTTCACGAGGAACAAGAAACACTGCGTGAGAGTAGTTGCAGTTAGGTGTTAGATAATGCGGTCAGTTACTAGTTTTATGCGATTGTGACGTATGACTTGACTAAGACATCATTTTTCACGAGGAACAAGAAACACTGCGTGATTCTATTTGCAGTTAGGTGTTAGATAATGAGGTCAATTACGAGTTGTATGTGATTGTGACGTATGACTTGACTAATGGGTCATTTTTCACGAGGTACAAGAAACACTGCGTGATTCTATTTGCAGTTAGGTGTTAGATAATGAGGTCAATTACGAGTTTTATGTAATTGTGACGTATGACTTTACTCCATTAGAATGCTCATTAATGCGAAAAGCAGAACAGGTATAACGGAACTAAAATAACACTGCTTAAATTTCTACCTCAATTTGAAGCTAAAAAACATTTTGCCGAAGGAACCATGAACATCAAGTTATGCATAAGAGATTGAATTGAAAGTAAACACTATCAATCTTCTCGGCGAACATGCAAGATGTAAGATCTCCTAAGATCCCCCAGATCATTAGCGGTAACTTTTTTCCCCACGCCATGGGTCACAGGACAGAGCAGGTGTCTCAGCGGGAAGTCCTCATTAAAACGCCGCCAAAGGGAGCTGGATTTGAGTCTGGCGCCCTCGGTCTGCTCTTTAGTGGACGTGATGAAAAGGGTCAATTATCTCGAGCCTGAGAAACCGCTGGCGACGAAAGGACAAGCCCAGAAAAGGTAAGGGGCCAATAAGGGCCCGCTAAGGTGGACTCCACTTACAAAAGTGACGTGGATTTGTGGAGAGGTTTTTTCTGGACCGTTCCCCCAGGAAAAGGACGAGAGAGAAAAGGAAGGTGCGAGGGAAGAGAAGACGGAGATTTTTGGAAGGCTTCTTAGGAAGAGGACAGAGACGAGCGAGGGCTCGATATTCTTGGTGGTAACAAGATAGACTTGGGTCACTGAGACCTCAAGTCCGGCCGACGGAGACCAACTTCATTCTTTTAGGCCACTCGTAGAAGTGGGCCTGTTTGGTTATGTGAGCACTGTAATCTTCTGTACCTGAACTGTCAATATGTATGTAATAATTTCATCTTATTTAATCAAGATATATTATCTAATCAATATTCAATAAAAACTCTTGAACGCACGTGCTAGAAATAAGAGTATTTCTTGGCTCTGGACCTTCCTCCCCAGAGTCTTTGGCTGTCCAAAACGCTACAAAGACTCCAAATGCGGCTCGTAAGAAATAAAAGTTAAATATCGAAAATCGAAGAATGTGTTTCAAACAACAGTCTTATTAATTTTGAGTTTCACTCAAGTTTCATACTCGCTGCTCACTTTGCGTTTGACTCAAAGTACTTCATCACTTTCATCGTGACCAAAATGCTTCAGGTATTTTCTTGTTAAAGCTTGCTGCTTTGCCACTACTTGAATTCACTACATGCTATTGAAATTTTCGGATTTTCTTTGCCCTAAAATTTGGAATGAAATCGTCAAATGTCTCCAAGCTTGTGGCAAAATTTTTGCTAGCTTGAAATAAACTTTAAAGGAATTTCAGTAAATTTTGTTGGATGAATAAATGCCTAAAGAATCTTCAGAACTTTGGTATAAAATACTGCAATAAATGATCGATCATTCGAAACAGAAGTAAAATATTACTATTAAGCATTTTTACAGCCATTCCTCGAATTCATTATAATTTCAAGACTTTTAATCAGTCCAAATCACGCTAACACATAGCACGAGGCCACTAATTGGTAGCCTAACAAAGCCAGGGCCATATTACGCAGCGGGCTGATTAGGCTGTAGCCCAGACGCGCCTAAAAATTTATAATACTAATTTTAGTTTAATTTTATACCAAAATATGTATTAAAATTTTTTAATATATTAAAAGTGAAGATATGATTAGGGGTTGTAACTGGACAGTCATCGATTTTGTAATGTTACATAAACATGTATATAAGTATCATTTTAACAAATATTCATACAGAGACAATCAGAGAGGAAAATCCTAAGTTATGCGTGTAATAGAAGTTACCTACAATATGGCAACTTTCTTTTAAAATCCTATTTTGAAAAGATGCTGAATTGCAATATTGTAAAGCTTTAGTCAAAGAACAGGTTAAATTTTTATTTATTTTATTCTATTTTAATTATTTATTTGCTCATCAATTATTGTATTAGGTAAGTATTTTCTTTGGGCAACAGGATCTCAAATTCTTAATTACGGTTCTAATAGGGAGCCAAGTTACTCTAGTCAAGGGCGCTCAAATTTCTTAAGACGGCCCTGAGAAGAGCGTGTGATGTTTTTCCTGTAATGTGTTTAAAAATAGCTCTCGACGGAATGTGTAATAGATTAATAATTAGCAAATTTATTTTGCAGTAGAAGCAATGGAAATAAATTTAATATATGAGCTTGATGAAGAATTTTAATTCTAGCAAGATGTTTGCAGAAAAATCTCTCAATTAATCCATTTTTAATGAGGATTATTGTTTTGATATTTAATAACAAATACGTATATGACCAGTATATGGTTCTTCTTTCAAATCTCATAACTGGGCGAATCTACATTTTTAAAAGTTATGACAAAAATTTGAATGTATTTTTATTCTCTAATTTTAGAAATCGTTAAATCAGAAAACAAAATTTAAATTTAAGTAGCGTTATCTTACTGGTACTTCAATGAATTCTTGTTCTTCTGCCTCTAAAGCCCTGATATCAGTAGGAAGGTGAGGCATCCCTTTGGTTTTCTGTCTATAAAAGCAGAAATAAATATTTTTAATAATAATTTCAATTAATTTTATGTTTATGCCTCGACTGAAGAAGGAAACAAATAATTTCATTTCACGCCTCTAAAATATTTCAAACAAAAGTGATTAATAAAAATATTTTTATAAAATGTCGTGATTTTTATGATTGCTTACTTTTCCATGCATATTTATATACGTAGATTGTCAGTTATAGTTATTCATCCTTAAATAACCACTACCAAATAAACGTTTTTCAAATAATTTAAACTAGCTGTTATTTTTTAATGAGATACATTATCATTCATATACTTAAATATCCAAAGTGGACTGACAATATGCAAATCATCCAGAAAAGAAAGTTTGTAGTTGTTATAAATATCCTGCATATGCTTTTTTCAAAGTGCTTCGAAAGCAATTTATTTATTCATCATAAATAAATTGCTTTTAGAATAATAAAGGCACTGCTCATTGATTATTTTCTTATGCGTGCTTTTCAATTTCTGGTAGTCAATACTTTAGCAATAAATGACTTTGAAGGCAAACGAAATAATTTAAAATAAAGGCATAATTTTCTGCTTTCACTTAAAATTGAATTTAACAGATTAAAATTCCAGAAAATTAAACTCCGTGTACCTAAATTACAATCCAATTACCACATGCTTCAGTTAATAATTGATATGACCATGAAAATCTGTCTAATTGCTCCACATTATATATTTTTCTGAATAATTCTGTTTAAAAATGTTACTTACGTCTGTAGTTTTGTAGGAAGAATATCTGATACGTACTGTGTAGTTCAAAAAAGCTAATTCAAAACTTCTGTTACGCCTTAGCACTGAATAATTTAAACTTCAAAACATTTCTTGATATATATACACAATTTGTTTATTGTTGCATAACGATATCTTATTGTTTCGCCTGTGGCTGCTGTGTGAACACCTGCAAGACATTTTAGACGAAATGAGAGATATAAAGATAATAACGCAATAATACTGATGATAACACTTGCACCAGAATTTTTGTGTGGCAATTGTGTTGAAATTTTTGACCTCTGAGAAAGACACTAACAGCAAAATAATAATTTCAAGCCCTGGTGCTGAATCTTTTGGTGTATCTCAATGAATGATCATCACAGTTACCTAGAACTTTAAAAAATGGTCATCACCGGCCCATGCACAGACCCTTCTTTAAGAAGGTTCGTCACAAGGACTTCACTCGTCCCTTTAAGGGGACTCATACTGATATAATATAATTCATAATTTGACCTTTCCTTACGGACATAAAAATTTGGAGCCACTGGCAGCTCCGAAGAACGCCAGCATAGTCGATATTCGAGCACAAAAATTCGACACAAAGTACACTGTTTCATAAGATGAAGGCTCAAACAACTTATACACACAATTTCTTACCACAATTTCAAACTTTCCTACATACTTTTTCTTGATTAATAACTAAATAACATTAAAATAAAATAATAATAATTATAAAGAAAATAAAAAATAAAGAAGAAAAAAAAAGAATACAGGAAGCCACAAATTAACACCGTACAATGCAACAATAAAAAATAAACAAACACAACGGCGGCTACCATACATACTGAGATAAAAGAACAATGAAAAATTTTACGTAATTTGTAATTAAAATTACTTAAGTCTGTATAGCAAAATTTAGTAGTCCTTTCTATCTCTTTGCAATAATGTTACTATGGTAAATAAGAAAATTTTAATATTGTATAGTTTTATGTATATGAAGGCGAAGACTGAAAGATTTATAAAATATCCGCAGGTTCTGTGACTCTTTAATTGTAACCAGTTTCCTTATAGTCAAAACTACTGTTACATAAAGAGAATATTTTTATTTAAGCAAAATTACAAATATAATAGCCCAGATCTATCTCTCACTGATCCGGTAACACTCTGACGTCACCAACAATAAAATTCGCGCCATAGCACTGCGAGACATTAAACAGCATTATTTCATTGTTAGAACACCCAAATTTCAGTAATTTTAAATTAAAAATTAATTGTTGTTCTAATTTCAAATTTAATAGCTCTAAAATAGTGAAATAAAATTTGCTATAGATTGATATAAAATTTATCTCGCTATGATCATTAGTTCCCGGGAAATTTTAAATTATATTAATCCTATATTTCAAATTAATTTCCGTTTTTTAATAGAAAGTAGTAAATCACGTCAGTGATATATCATGCGCGTGATATAGTTTGGACGCCACGATGCATCTGATTATTTATTGCAATCATGATGATATAATTTGATATTATATTTTGGCAACGTTAAAATTTACACAAAGACATCTGAAGTACAAGGAAAATTGTTAAACAACGAAAAATACTTCAAACGGAATGTTGCTTACCAAGAGACTTTTTGAATAAAGAAATATGTAAATAATATGCAAATAAAAAATATTTCCTGTCATAAAACATATGTTTATATTATTTCTTTTCAATCAATGTTAAAAATTTAGCTCGCATATATATAACACGTCAAATTTGACGGGAAATCTCTCGATGAAGAGACAATTTGCATCCGTCATACCATGACGGGTGATTTTTTAATTTTATAATAAAAGGAACTATTTTTCAATCTCATTGAAAACACAAGATTGAAAAAAAAGCATAAATTAGCTGGAACGTATTTCAGGTTATCAAGGATGAACAAGAATTTTGTTGGATAAGCATCTGGAATTAATGTTGGTTAAAAACTTAAGCACAGCTGCCTAATTATTTTAAAAAAATCACCATAATATGAAATCTTTGATCAATTGACGACCATCCAAATCATGGAAACTATTTTTACAGTGTCAAAGCATCATCAAAAAGCTTTGTTTATCCACCACTAATGAATTTCTGAACTAAAAATTATATTTGTACACTAATGAACGCATTTGGTTAAAGAATATTTCTAAAAGCAAAAACTTTCACGTTATACTTTTTTAATATTAATGTTATGTTAAATGTTTGATTCAATTGATCAAGAATGCAATCAGCGAAAACAGATTCCAGTAAAACTCGATGCGTAAATTCTTAATTTGAAAAGGAATTTATAAAATGTCTCAATTTGTAATTTACTATATTGTTAATGCAAATCATTTAGAAAGAAAAGTTGGTATCAGCATTGGCAGGCGCTCCGATGCGCCACTAACTTGAAAATGCTACCGATATTTATTTCTTACTCAAGCATTTTCGTAGAGGCCGCCGTCCTTTTTACCATAAGAAAATCATGTTAGTATATGATAAAAACTGGATTTTTATATAAAATTCTAGAAATATCAGTTGCATTTACATAATCTTAAAGGAAACGTGTGAATTTTCCGAAGAGCAAAAATCCTTTAAGCTAGTGCCATAAGTGTTTATGCATTTCAAGAACTTCAACAGGTCAGAAACAACATTCGCAAACGTTATCCCAGAGCAGGGGTGGGGAGCCTGCGGCTTTTTTGAGTTTCTTATGCGGTCTTATCAGTTATTTACAATTTGCATTGAGATAATATAATTGTCTGTGATGTAATAATAATGACAGAACAATTAAGATTCTGCTCGCGCGGCCTTTTGCCCAACTCCCGAAACTTAATGAGGCCTTTCAGTGCAAAAAGTTTCCCCACCCCTATCCCGGAGTAAACAACTTTTACAGTGTCTGTTTTCCATTAATACTTAATGTATAGTAATTTTTTAATTTGTTGTAGATTAAAATAGTGTCTGAGCTATGTTCATCTTAGAGGAATTATTCTGGCGAATTTTCGCCATAGAAAGTTTCTCTGTAATTATTGATACAAAATTCCAAACAACTCACAGATAAAGGGCTGATTCTAGAAGCATAATTATTTTTCTGATAACGAAACGTTAAATTTGCGACAGGGATTCAAAAAGCACAAGTTTACTATGCACATTTGCTTCAAGTCAGCAACGATCTGATACGCAATTTGTTCTTTAATACAAGGATTTATGAACAGTAGGTCTAAAAATTTTCTCTCATGATCCTTTTCTTTCAAACCCTTAGTACTTGTATGGAAAATCAGTTAAGAAAAGAGTGTTGATTTATATTTCATTAAAAATTCCTAAATAATTACTTGTAATTAGTTATCTTTTAAGTTATTATTAATCAATGTTTCATTTTTTTTTTGTTTATTTTCCAACTCTGGGTTTGCGATAGTTTTTTCCATCAAAAATGGGTTGCGAATGAAAAATGTTTAACAAGACCTGCTTTAATGGATATGCATTTTATCGCATTGGTGGAATGTCAACTTCCGATTTTGAACTGTTTTTACAGCATCGTGAAATTCATTTCTTTAACGCAACACATATATGTGTGTGAAAGCTATACTTCTTTTTAAGGTCTGTCTAAATATAAGGTGTATCCATATACAAGTTATGTCCTTACGACTATAAGATGTGTGTATGATTTAAGGTAGGTCCGGCCGCGGTGGCGTAGTGGTAAGGTCTCTACTTCGGGGCCGGAGGGTTCCAAGCTCGAAACCCGATTCGCAAGGTATGGGGCCTGTTGCACGCTAAATCATACGTAGTGGCCAAACGTCCTCCCCTTGGTGTCCCGTCATCTGGCCGAGGTTCAAAATTACGAGGTCCATCCAAAAATAGCCCTCGTGTTGCTTCTAGAAATGGGACGTTAATATAACTAAATTAAATTAAGCTATGAAAAGGAAACTTGTTGTGAATTGAGGCTGTATCTAAGCGCAATGAGTTAATGTGTTTTCCGATACAGCCTGGAGTGGCGGGATCCTGGTTGCCTAAGTTCAAAACAGCCGACTCTGATATGAAGGCCAGAAAAGTGACGTTTAGTTTCTTTTTCGGCGAAGAAGGGTCTCTACTCATCGGCTGGTTGAAACAGTATGAAAACGATAATGTTCACGTTGCTCAGAATTTAACAGGTGATCTAAAATAAGTGCAGTGGCAAGCTTTCTAAAAGGACAGTGCTGCTCCAGGAAACGCTAGTCCACATGTGGCCAAGAAGACCTTCGACCTGGCTAACAAATTTGGATGGGAAGTTCTCAAACATCCTCCATACAGCCCCGATATCTACCCATGTGACTATTCGGTCCATTAAAAAGTCACTGAAAGGTCAACGGTTCACTTGTGGCAAGGAAGTGTAGGAAATTGTGGGAAACTAGATCCTTCAGCAACCCAGGAGGTTCTTCAGCCGTTCTGAAGCCATCCACCCCCTCCCTAAGTTCGGGGTAGGGATGTCGAGGATCACTAAGTACAGAGCAGAACGCCGTCCCTTACCCCCGTACCCGTGACCAGACCGGTCACTGAACGGTTTGATGGGCAAGACACGGGAATTTTATTTAAGAAAAATAAAAACAAAATAAACAAAAAGAAGGAAATATATACACTATGTACAGCACAGGCATTTTCACTTTTACACTATAAGTTCGTAATAGTCTTCTTTTCTTTAGATATTGTTATACCTTTCTTTTATTTGAAAAGGGAATGTCCGGTAATTGAGATACTTAGTTCAGCTCGCTGGGAAGTTGAAGGCTAGGGAGGCCGGAAAAGATCTCTGTTTTCGCTAATAAATTTGATAATCCCACTGTTAAATCCCAATGTTAAGGGCAATTATGTGTAAGTGTATCCCGGGGAATACGGCTCTTTCTTTGTTGACGGCGGCTCGACTTTCTGGCTATCGGTCCTCGACGTGCCGGAAATTTGTTGCTGCCTCCAGGACCGTGGGACACGGCTTATAAGCGACGGCTGTCGCTTCCTGCTACTCGCCTCAAACTCAAAAATTATTTATAAAAATAGGCACGGGTGGCGAGGACAACTTTTCGTTTCCACGCCTCTCTGGCCGATTCCAAACTATCTCAGAAACTCACTAAGTACATCAATGTTAAGGGCAATTATGTGTAAGTGTCTTGTATACGTGGACTTCATTAAAATATACTGTAATTAGAATATTCTTTAGATATGACCGTAGTCTCCTTTTTCATTTGGGCACACGGTATGGATTGTATATGTTTATGCCCCAACAATCCAGATATGTTTCTTTTAAGATAATAGGCAAATACTTCAGTTAAATCCTGACTTACAATCTGCGACTATTTTAATTATCATCATATAGTAAAAGGTTTAATGCCTTAACATACTTTGATCGTATCGAATTACGGAACTTGAAACTGTATTTGCCCATAAACATCGAATTTTGTCATTTTGAAATTAACTATATTGAAATATGATAATTTTTTCGAGGTTAAGGATAACGATAAAAAGACTGTTCTGTGATTCATTCACAGAATATTTTTTTCAGTATCATTTTAACTTATCTTTATCTTTTGTAGATATATATAAACAAGGTTGATAGAAAGATAATTTATTAAATGCCTGCTCCTCAGGTAAATGAATTCCAAAATTATCAAAACAGCAAATATGGGCAGAAAAAATTAACCATTCTTTGCATTTACACCTTTTTTCCTCAAATGTCATAAAAAGCGTTTTTAAATACAGTCGACGCTCGTTATAACGACCCTCTGAGTCCCACAGCAAAAGGTCTTTATAACGCTATAGTGGATATAATTAAAAACTGTACACGTGCACGCTCAGAAGTTCCGTATATATAGGCGATTTTTAAAGAGATTCCAACTAAATACTCAAATTATTTTTTATCATTGGTATTAAAAATAAAATTTTATCAATTAAAAATATATTTCTAAAACACATTTTAAAGCAGAAAATAACGGGTGTTACATGCTTACAAAACAACTATTTTCTAAAGAAAAAATCAGAAATGGTTGCTTGTCTTTTCTGTATATGTGATTTTTGCAAAACATAATTTTCCATTTCAGTTAAAGATGATAAATAATGTTCTGTATTTTCTTGCCTTTCAAAAAAAAAAAATTGAAAGTCTCAATAGCACTTGAAATATTTTTTGTTCTAGGCTATTCTAGGAGTAGTCAATCCCTGTCAAAGTTGAACTGTAACACTGAAGACCTAGATCTACTTGGCAATACAATAATCAAGGTCATTTACGTTTAGAAGCATGTTCTTTTTGGAAAAATACCGGGAAGAGTGTCCGCTGAATTCGGACTTTGTATTGGGTTTAGACGACACTGGACGGTCGTTATACCGGAAGTAAAATAACATATTGCATAGGGAAACACAGTTGGGGATTTTATCAATGGAATGGCCTTTATAATGTGTGGTCGTTATAACGAGCGTCGACTGTAATTATATTTGACTAGAAAAGCACCCGTCATGGTTTTTTTACTGATTGTCTCTGTATGAATAGTAACAAGCCCTAATAATATCTTTACTTTTAACATAATAATTTAAAATAATAATTAAATTCTTTTTGGCTCAAAATTAAAATAAAATTAGTAAATTTTTAGGAGCCTTTGGATACATGGCGCCCCAGGGCTACAACCCAACTAGCCCATTGGATAAGACGGCCCTGAACATTACCACTAATTAGCGTCACTTTTATGAACTGCTTTCATTATCAGCCAACAGCTTACATATTTTTTGCAAACACCTGAGTTATCATACTCTCATTATACATATACTAGAAAATCACCCGTCATGGTATGGCGGGTGACAATTGCCTCTTCATTCGAGAGAGATTTCCCGTTAAATTTGACGTGTTTAAATAGATATATATGCGAGAGAAATGTTTAACATTGGTTGGAAACAAATAAAATAAGCATATATTTTATGACAGGAAATATTTTTTATTTACATATTTCTTTATTCAAAAAACCTATTGGTAAACAACATTCCGTGTGGAGTATTTTTTACAATTTAACAATTTTATTATAATTCAATGACCATGAAATTCTCAGCTTGTCAAACGTGAGTCAAAAGTTAAAATTTCAGAGGAATTCTTTTTGGAAATTCTAATCAAAACAAAACACTTACTTCTCTGCTTGTCAAACGTTGCCAAAAATATTATCAAATTATATCATCACGATTGCAATAAATAATCAGATGCATCGTGGCGTCCAAACTGTATCACGTGCATGATATACCACTGACGTAATTTTCTACTCTCTATTAAAAAACGGAAATTAATTTGAAATATATGATTAATATAATTTAAAATTTCTAGGGAACTATTGATCATAGCGGGATAAATTTTATATAAATCTATAGCAAATTTTATTTCACTATTTTAGAGCTATTAAATTTGAAATTAGAACGAGAATTACTCTTTTAAATTTAAAATTATTGAAATTTAGGTTCTCTAATAATGAACGTCTCGCAATTTTATTGTTGGTGACGCCAGAGAGTTGCCGAGAGACTCATCTGGGCTATTATATTAGTAATGCCATTTGAAATAATTCCTCAATGTCCGAAAAACAAAGAATATATAAAGAAATTAAGCAAGTCCGTTTTAAAATTTTTTTTATAATTTCATTGATTTTGCATGGCTTTCAAGCTTATCGGATAAAGTAAAAGTATTTTATACTGTTATGAAAGTTAGACAAAGAAGGAAAAGATTGGAACTGATTGTTATGTCAACGAGCAAATTTGTTTCAAAATTCACCAGTATTTCGGAAGATAAATATTTCGTAAGTTTTATGTGTTTACGAAGTCAAAAATTCCTCGGAAAATATTTGAATGCCTTTCTTCTTGTTTACCGCGAGTCCTTTTATTTGCAAGTGAAGCAAGCTTTAACAAAAAAGGAGGCTGATTAAAAAACGGAAAGGACGATTTTTTAATGAGAATAAACAAATTACTTGATTTATTTAAATGTTTCAGAAATATTCATCAAATATCAGCAAGCAAACACGCTGCAAGTAAAGTGATCTAGATATGGCAATCAAAATATTATCGATAATTTTGCGATGAATTAATATTCTTCAACTCAAAGTTTTTAACAGCCAGTCAACAACTCATCTTTAAACTTATTTATTTATTTATTTTATTTATTATTACTATTTTGTAGACGATCTCTAAATTTTGTGGCCAGCCTTTGCTTTTCTTTCAACTAATATTCAATTTTCTTGCATATCATTCTAAATAGTTAAATGCTCAGTTAGTTGCATGATCTTAAAGGAAAGTTCTAGAGGTCCACTACAACAAGAAAATATATCACCTGGATATCTCAGACCATGATTTTGCTTCATTGATTCGATTGTTGCAATAAACTATAAATAAGTGCTTATGAAAAGCTAAATTATAATTAATTTAAACATCCTTTTGAAAGTTAAAATTTCCAAGAATTTTAATAAATTATCTTAATAAATCAAATTTGTCTCGAAGGAATATATTATTCATGATTTCACTGCCTCAGGAGAATGAATCATATTGATCAACTACGAGAATTAGTTATTTGGGTTATTGTGAATGAATTGATGCTATACATTCACATTTAAATGGGTGAACTTAATCCTTACACCTCGCAATCGAAACGCCTTTTCTGAGTTACGTCTTCAAATCTCATTTCGAAAGTTCTGTAGACCGGGTAATGTGACACCTTTTACACTTCATAGCTTGGCGAAAGGTTTCTCGTGACAGTTTCTTTAAAAACTAAAGAGAAAAGAACTATGTTCATACCGATTTTTAGAAGTTATTTCAGTTCGAGCTGTGCAAATTTAATTTAATTGGTATTTTGCACATTACTGCGTTAACATACTTCTTGTATATTTATTAAATTCTATTTATTATTAAATATATTTTCATTTCTTTTACTTATTTAGTTCTATATGCATATTTTTTTCTTGATTTTAAGAAATGATATTAAAAAAGATCGCAAGACGTAAAAAATGCTTCAAATATATATTTTAAAACTTTTCTTAATTAAGTAATTTATTTGAACAGCAGCTTGGTATTTTCTTTTCACAACACTTAACACAAGCTCCACAACGCTAATAACTGCACCAGAAGCAATCAAAAGTTTAGCATATTTTCATCCAGCAGATGTCTGACCGACAATCGCATTGTATTCAGTTTATTTCCTCTTAAACAGCTCTAAGGTGTGAAAGTAAAATTTACAGATAAATTCTTTTGATAATTAAAACCTTCTAGGCGTTTAAGCTTCTGCTTCCGTTTTTCATATTCAGTTCAAAAGCAGGTAATTCATGTATATATGTAAAATTTCTTAAACTACCAAGAATAAAATATTCTTAAAATTTTAGAGACTTTATTAAACGCAACAAAGATCTAATTATTCACTTTAAAAATTTATTTTTAAGATTTTAAAGTTATTTTAGAGAGTAACCAAGACTGGAAATCGCTCCATTATCACTACTGTTATTTATTACTTCCTCCAGTACTTTTAATAATTAAGCACAGATAAGACTGGAAATTGCCCCAGTATCACTAATGTTATTTATTACTTCCTCCAGTATTTTTAATAATCCTAACACAGGTAAGACTGGAAATTGCCCCATTATCACTACTGTTATTTATTACTTCCTCCAGTATTTTTAATAATCAAATACAGGTAAGACTGGAAATTGCCCCATTGTCACTAATGTTATTTATTACTCCCTTCATCCAACTTTAATTGTCAGATTTGCATTTTCCCTCCAAATACAGGACACGGGCTCTTTCCTCATACCTTCAATCTTCGAACACATGACAACTGCTTGTGCAGAGGAAAAGGTGATCCAATGCACTATGCCACAAAATGTCGGTTTACCCTCTCCTGGCATTTCCAAACTCCTACAGTGCCACTTAAATTGCAGTTGTTGAAAAACATTCTCACGAATAACTTATCAAGATCCCGACTTAAACTCCTAATGCTCTTCATATGTGATGAAAACAATCTCATTGTAGAGGATAATCATTGAGCTTATCAATCTTCCTTTTTTTTCTTCTACGTATTTTTATTTTTTCCATTTTGTTTTGTCTTCTATGTTGTTCTGTCCAGTGTATGTTCTTTTTTCATTATTATCTGTTTTTGTACGTGTTATTTGTTTTTGTCCTTTCAAAAAAAATCACCTCCATCCATCCAAACCGGAAACGAGCCAAATGGCTCTAAACACGGGGATGCAGGTGGTTTAATATAAACGAAGAGAAGGACAAAATCAAATTTGGGAAGACTGGGTTCGGATAGCATGCGCAACTGCCACGTTTCTTAACCCTTAGATAACTAAATATTCGTCTAATAGAATACCGACCCTTGCAAATTTTGCGAATTCGAGATGTTTTCGTAGCATTCAAACCACCTCACTCACAGTACCTTCGTAACTAGTAAAAAGAGGTATCCCCGAATGTGATAAGCACGGCTGCATACTTGCTACTTTTCAAGATTTGCTGCAATTGAAAACACGACTAAAAGTGAGGCAAACAAACGCAGGATTTGTACTTTCTGCCCATCTAAGAAACGCAGAATGACAAAATACTACGTGTGCAACTACTGCAACAAAGCTATGTCTGGAAAGCATACTTTAAGCAACTGCCAAGAGTGCAAACTCTAACTTTCACCACTTTTCTATTTTTTAAATGAAATGTTATAATACTTTTCTTAAGTTGCACTAATCTGCTTGAAATAAAATAAAGGAAATATAAATATATACTTGTTTTTAATCCATAATCTAAGAGTTGAATGATTAA
>BGPR01006198.1:0-31525 GCA_013235015.1 Araneus ventricosus | reverse complement strand
GCCCTTTTAAACTCTTTAAGCTATATTTTTCGTCTTCTTGTAATGGCGCCTAGGGCACGTGCCCTGCGTGCCCCATCCTAGTTAAACTACTGAATTAATTCGATTGTAAATACTTTTCAGGCGCGGGACATTTAAGCACGGGGCCAATTGGCGAAATGCTGGCCCTGGGTATCAGTAGCAAAATCTAACATTATTTTGCTGTCATTTGAAAAATAAAAACATAAAATTATTTGTTAAATCCTTTCACTTAAATCATACAGGCACGGCATTAAAAGTAAAGCATACTTCAGTGTTTCGATTAAAAAACGCTAAAAGTACAAAAATCTTCATCCTCATGTGTATGTGTTAACTGCATTTAACAAAGTTATTTTTAGCTTATTATAAAATGAATAGTAATATTACACCATAATTTGTATATATAAAAAATATTTTTGCTTCCTTACGCCGAAGATTATGCAGCCTGGAAGAACCAATTTTACATATATGATCTATTATTTCTATATAGGGGAAACTAGGGATACTCGACCCTACTTTTACTTTTTCTTATATTTCTTGAATAGTTGAATTTTTTTTCATTTTAAAAGGATTTGTTTTTAAGAATGATAATTGTATTTCTGGTAAACGGATATGTCATTAGATCATAAAATAAATGTACAGTAGAGTCTCGATAATTCGATTCTCGATTGTCCGAGTTTTCCATAAATCCGAGTTAGTGAAAAAAATCATATTTGCTCCCAAATAATGACCAACATATACACAACACGTGAAAGAATTACTGCATCTGGTTTTTATTGTTGTTCGACGGGTCATATGTCCACTGCGCACCCCGAAGCCACCTGCAGAAATGCCCCCTCCCAAAGGAAACGGGATATATATATATATATATAGGAGCAGTATGTTTAAACAAAAAAACAATTGACAATTATTTCAAGATATAATTTACCTGTTGATATCAGCAGTAATGTACTAATATGTAAGTACATTTTTCATTTCAATATACTACACTGAAATTTAAAAATTAATTTTATTTCCATTTATTTATTTATTAAATTTTATGATTTCAATAATTCGAGTTTTCGATAGTTCGGGGTAGGCCCGGTCCTGTCCACCTCGAATTATCGAGATTCTACTGTATTTCATGAAATCGCCTAGATTCAAGAATCCCTAATCTTAGAGATAACTGACCCTAAGCTAGGGATACTTGACCCTACATGCAAAGAGTATTTAAATTCTTTTGATAATTTGCATTACTCGAAATTCAAATATTGGGTTAAAACTACTGAATTATAAAAGGTGCTATTATCGAAAAATATTAATAAAACTAATAAAAAATTAAATAATATGGCATCAATAATACGTAGTTGTTACTAATAAAATATTGTTAATAAATAAAATTATTCTAGTCTTTAAATTAAATCTATTTATTAAATTAAATTCATTCAAAATTTAATAAAGATTAAAATATTGATTTAAATAAATGATAAAAATCACAGCAATGGAACTGGAAACCTAGCAGTGTCTTTAGCATGTTGAAGAATTGCCGGTTTTAGAAAATTAGAAAGAAAAACCAACAGAATAACATCAAAATAAAAAAACAAAGGATCTAAAAAAATTATGTATAAAACTAGAAATTGAGAAGCTTAATAGACTTACTTGGTTCTATTTATATTTAAAGAAAAATAAAAGTAAAAGAATAAAAATATATTTTAGGAGAAAATTCAGATCAACAAAGAAAGACCAACTCAGTAAAAATTGCGAAAAGTTAAATAAAACCAAACGATAACAGACGATTCGAGCAAACGATTTTTATTAAAATAATAAATAAATAAATAAATAATCCTTCTTTCTCAAGCGGGGAAAAATATATTAAATAAATTTCAGTTCTTTTATAAATTCTTACTAAAATAATTATTTGCATTATTTGAAATTATCACATTAAAAAGAAATTTTATTCATTAAATAATTACTTACACGCCACTTTTAAATCGTTATTATCTATATTTGAGTTGCAATATTGCCGACAAACTCAAACTCAAAAGAAATTATCCAACCACACAATGTGCTTTGGTTGGCTACGACATCGTGGCTGCAATAGCGTTTGATAGGGTCAAGTTACCCTAACTTGACTTTTTCTAAATAATCTAAAAATTAAACCACTTAGAATTAAGATACTGCATAACTCGTATATCAAATTATAGTTAGAAGTATGCTTAAAACTCAGAAATATTTTAATCCATCATATCTTCAATAACGAACTTCCAATCCACTGAGAAAAGAAAAAGAGAAAATTTACTTTTGGACCCTCCAAAATTATTCACCTACACACTATTACAATGACTTTTTAGTTTGGAATGAAAATCCCTTCCAATAGACTATCTGACCAAAGGTCATATAAAAACAAATATATACACACAAATTACCAATTATTTGACGATCTGAGAAAATCACATAGGGTCAAGTATTCCTAGTTTCCCATCATTGAAATTATTCTTTTTGAAATTATTTCGGAACCAAAGATCTAGCTCATTGATTCGGTAATCCAAACTTCCTGGATTTGAATTTTATTAGTCGATAATTTTGAGTAGAACTCATTAAATCGTTCACTATGAATTCTATTTTTATGGATTTCCGATAGAAGAAGCTCAAATATTACTTCGTTTCAAACAGATAATCATTTCCTGAAATTCAACTGAGCAAAATTTGTTGCTACTTCTTAAGTCAAATATTTCTTTAATGTTATTAACGTTGTGTAATATCATTTTAAAGAGAAAACTGAATGGATGTTTAACTGTAACTTTGTTCCTATTCAGGCGTTAAGATAAACGTTGAAATATTTAACTTCAAGTTTTTATTCTGTTTTCCGAATATCGTAAAATACCCATTTTTCATAAGACCATAGAATCTATTTAAGAAGACCATATAAATCAGATGTCTTTCTGAAATAATTCATTTTTCTTCGACGATACTATTTTTTTATTTCCTTTAAATGAGCGAAGACTTATAACCAAATTTCATTTGAAGTTTCAATTTCTATTTGTACACTGGAAAAACCGTGGCAGAAATATCATCAGTTTTAGTTACATAATATCCGTTCAAGTAATATCATCTCGTTTACCAAATTATAACGTCATTAGTCATCATGAATAGGCGGTTGCCATAATTATCATTAAGCTCATTAAGTATAGCAATGTAAGACTTCAACTCATGTTTATCGTTTGCTGGAGATGTTATACACACACACAATAACTCTTAATTTAACTATGGGTATAAAATTGCCATCTTTGCTGTAATGACACCAAGTTATTTAATTTTTTTCACACTGCGATAAGATCAATTTATCAAAAATTACACAGAAAAGTAAGGAGCTCAATTTAATTTGAGGATTAACTTAAGATTGTCGTTTTCAAAAGTGTCAAAAAGGGTTGTGTTAAATGTTAAGAATGGGATTCTTAATGCTGAAAAAATGAACAAGAAAAGCCATTTAAAATATTTATTGGAATTTAAATACAACAGCACAAACACTTATTAAACATTCACTTTTAATATAATACATTTTTAGTAAGTTTAGGATTTCTAGCACATTTATTCATTGCACAAAATTAGGTCATCAAGTATTTAGAGATATCTTTAAGTACTGGTGGTAAGCATGAAGAGAGGAAAATCACTTAAAAAATAAATTTTATTGACTATTAAAAGAATCTAGGATGTTTTGGCACAGTTTTAATGGATTCTTAAATGAGAAAGTGTTCTAAAAAGTATAACAGTAATTTTATAGTTTAAATAACTAGTGTATTTAGCAACACATGCGTCTTTAAAAATTCGAAATACTGCAAAAAATAGAAACATACCAATAAATATTAATATATAAACCTTAAATTTTACAAAAATGTAACTGATATCTAGAATTTTTATAAACCCATGATGTTCTTCAGGGTAAAAGTAAAGCAAAACATAAAGCTGCAAAAAAGTGATAAAGAATGGAATTATGAAAGGCATATGAGAAATATTAGGGTAAACTATATTAAATTTGATTCGATGTAGTTTTTTATTACAAAATTACTTATAAATTTACAGATACATATGAATAAAATGAAGCGTTAGTTTTAATAAGAACACTAAAATCAAAATAGATAGATAAGTTCTATAACAAAAAATGGAAGCTGTATCAGTCATAAATAATGCTGTGTGGATTCATTTACAGGTATACAGCTAGTTGTACGTATCATTAGATGCTAGATAGTTAATAAATTTACCCATTTTATCACAAAACTGATCAGTGTCTACAATTCTGACCGAACAAAAATTCAAACAGTAGAATGCATCAATCCTTAGAATGAAACGATCTTAAATAAAAAGGAACAATTCTGAAAATGAAAAACAATTTTGTGTTCGTCACAGATTCATTTGCTAGCTTATATTCCGCCATTTATACAGAAGTTTATGAAATAATTAACTGTTAAAGAGGCGTCATCATTCCATTTTGGCAAATTTTAAACCGTATTTGTGATAATTGTAAAGGAGCAGTGTCAAGTCCTCATGCATATAAAACGCAATTTCCTTGTGCATTCTTAATTTAAATGAAATATTCGCTCGTAGAATTAGCTGCATAAGCAAATATGCGAAATTAATCATCAATAAGACAGCTTATTTTTAATTCTAATCTTAATACTTTATATATTTTAGCGTGATAATGTTAATAGGATGACATTCTTTCTGTAAATTGTGTGCTATAAGAATCGTTACGCACAGAATGTAACTCTCTACAGGCAGATCGTTGGACCTAGAGCTACTTAATTTGGCATGAACATATTTTCGAAAATGAGAATGTACACTTCAGGTCAATTTGTTTGAAATTTTAATTAGAATTTTAATAAATTAAAATTATTCCAAATTTTGATGATTTTCCTTGATAACTTCAGAAAGTATTACAGTACAAAAATGATTTTTGTTCCATCTTAAAATTTAATAAAAAAAATAGATGTTCAGTGTTACCAATTTTATTTTCATAGAATTTTTCTTTAATTTTTATAAGGTTTTCAAAATTAATTTTGAGCCCAATTCGTAAAAAGGCTTTAATTGTTTTAATGAAATTCAAACCAATTTTATGGCATCACTAAATATATCATTCAAGTATTCTTACCACTCTTAAAGTAGCAATTAACTGGAAAGCTTTAGCATTATCATGGGTATATTTTTACAGTTCGTTCATTTTTTAAGCACTGCTGGTCTTTCCTGTCATATGTATAATTTGACGTTTCCATTGAGTTTTTCAAATTGAGTGATGTAAAAATCGTTACTCACAGAATACAACGGCGTATCAAGTTAGAAGAAGACAAGATAGACCAGCAAACCCTAAAACATTACCAAGCTAAGTCGTTTCAGACAAGTTCGAGTTTTTTTTGCATGACAATTGTCAATGCAAGAATGGCTGGAATATTTATATTTGTCTAAACTGTTACATTTGCACTGCACTTCGAAGAAAATAAGATTGAAGGATAGATTCGTTACTTTATAAATTGTAATCGCTGATATTTTGGTTATGTCATCTGCTTGATATTTTATATATGCCGAAGAGATAGAAGACAACCTGAAACGGTAAACGTTTGTTTCTTTTTTCCACATCTTTAAAGTGAATTTCAATTCTAATTTGAGAATTTTGTTAAATTTTCTTTTGAGAATCGGATGCCGAATTGTGACGAATGAAATTATATTGTGTGTAGGAATTTAAAAGCGTTTCTGTGGATTTGAAGTTCTGCGAAGCAAAACGATAGTAGTCTAAGAACTCTGACTCAGCACGATAATTTGCAAACTCCTGTAAATAAATGACTGTTGAAATTATAAATGTTTAATTCATTGGTTAAATTTCTATATCTAACACTTTGAAAGTGAAATATGTGTGAAGTAGAAGCAAGGAGCAAATACATCGGGGAAAAATGCAGAGAAAGAGAAGTTAGGAGTCCTTAACACATTGTTTTCCTCGAATTTTCTTCAAAGCAGTCGTCACAACGCACAGATCGCCTTTCAATTCGCTGACGAGATTGGCGATTTTACGAGTGTTGCTCAGGATTTCTACCGTCTGTGTGTAAGGATTGTAACGAAGACCAAACGGCCTCTTGATGGTGCTTGCAAACTCCCTGAAATACGATGGGGAAAAATCCTTGAAATATTGCAGTAAAACAGTGAATGGTAATCGAAATAACTTGCACAAGGTCAGTTTTAAAATACACAAAATTTGACGCTTGAATATTTGAATTCAGTCAGTTATGCAATCAGGAACCATTTCCCAAATAAACATTGAGATAAAGTTATTTTTGTAAAATACTGCTGAAAAATTCAAATATAACATTTTTCCAAAATTAATTATTGCATAATAAGTAGTTTGTTGTGTAAAGGATTGCAGTTGGTTCAATTTCGAATAAAAAAAATAAACATCGGTGCAATTTGCAATACTGAATCCGAAATCTATAAAATTGTGGTTGATTCCCGATTGCATAACTACGTGCATTAGTGCGACAATACTCTGCTTATTAAATAACAAGTACAAAATCTTCCTTAAGAATTTTATACAGCATTATCTTATCCACGTAGTTGTTTGTTTGTATAGAGGAACGTGGCTAAATTGAAGCTGATGGGGTTACAATAATAATTCGATTTATCCAAACATTCGAATTAGAAAAACTGGGTCTAAAAATGAGTAGAACAAGATAAAACGGAAATTTTTAAACTAAAATTGGTAGTAAAGGTTTGTTTTTTATATTCAACAGTTTTAATGAATAATGCATCATTAATAAATAAATGGTAATTAATTTTTAAAAATGTGATAATAATTATAGTGACAAAACAGATTATAATTAAATTACTGATAAAACAAATTTAATAATTTTAAAAACAATTTCAAGAAATAAGTAAGCGATTTTAATAAACAAACATATGCACATTTCGAATACAATAACTGTGCAAAAAATTTCAAAATAAACACTAAAGTTCTCAAAGTTTTTTTTTTTTAAATAAAGGTGAGAAATTTCTCTGGGTTTTTTTTATTGGATACATTGCATAGCAGTGATGTCCTCGGGTTAATTAAGGGCCTTAAAATTTTATTCTCTTACAGTTACTGAGGATACACGACACAGAATATGAGGGCATATCAGAAAGTAAAGTTCCCTATATTTTTATTTTGAGAATTTTATATACACATTGAACAAAGTGTAACATATATGAAGGTGCACATGCACCTTTTTCCCCATATAATCGCCTTGTTTGTTTAGGTATTTATTGTGCCGGTAAATCAATGGGTACTGGCAGGAGTGGCGTTAGAGTTTGCCCGACGGGGGGGCTCTGTCTGCCGGACAAGGGGCACGGCCTGCTTTACGAGGGATAAGTGTAATGAAATTGGTCTCAAATTTTCGCCAGATCTTTATTTATCAGCTAGTTGAATACCCCGTACAAAAATTTTTCTCGACGGAGGCGGGAACAGCATACCGACAGGGGGCCTGGCCCCCCAGTCCCCCCACTGGCGCCACCCCTGGGTGCTGGGAAGATCCGTCCTGACGATGAAGCTTGGATTCTTTAGCGGCAACATCTCAGTAAAAATGTTATGTTCAAAGATGTTTTTTAAACTTGGGGAATAAATGAAAGTCAGAAGGGGCCAAATCATGATTATAGGGAAGGTGTGGCAGAATTTTCCTGTGCCAGGAATTAAAAAAAAATCGCGTGGCACGAGCGATGTGTGGCCTTCCGTTGTCATACAACAACAGAACTCCCTGGGACAGTATTTATATGATATTATATTTCGATAAATGATGAAGAATCAATTATCTTTCTTTTTGCTTTATTGCTCAGTCAAAATCATGAATATGACTCTCTGAAATTGAATGTCGTCTCTCTCCAAAACGTTTATCCTTCCATTTTGAAAATTAAGACACAATTTATTTACATGTTGTACAGTTGTATCAAGAATATTGTATACCGCAGTAATTTCACGATGGATTTCAGACGGTTGTTTCCTTTTTAGCACACAAAAAACGAATTAGTTATCGCACTTCTTCCTTGGACCATTCGCTCAGTCTGTTCGCCGTTTTAAATGGATGCCAAATGCGTATGCATTGATTGTTCCAGACAGAATAAATAATAAAGGAATTTAACACCTATGAAACACTATCTCCCTCTATTCGCGATGATATAAGCGATATCATCTACAGCTAGGATTAGCTTTCTCCTCTATTCGCATGGTATAAGCGTATCACTCAGCAGAGTTAGGCTTTCTCTCTACTGCGATGATATAAGCATTATCATCTAATCTGTTACTTGTCCTCTATTCGCAGATGATATAAGCGATCTCATCTACAGCTAAGATTGGCTTTCTCTCTCTATTTCCGCGATGATATAAGATATCATCTACAGCTAGGATTGGCTTTCTCATCTGTTGCGCGTGTATGTTATCTCTACAGCTAGGGATTAGCTTTCCCTCTATTCGCGATGATATAAGCGTAGTCATCTCAGCTAGGATTAGGCTTTCTATCCTCTTTCCGATGATATAAGCGATATCATCTACAGCCATGAGATCAGCTTTCTCCCCTATTCAAGTGATGATATAAGCGATATCATCTACAGCTAGGATTAGCTTTCTCCCTCTATTCGCGATGATATAAGCGATATCATCTACAGCTAGGATTAGCTTTCTGATATACCCTCATAAATGTTTTTAATTAAATAAAACATTTTAGAAGAAAACAATATTTTACATTTTGACTTTGAGCAAACCAAAATAAATTGAACCATAGATGATATTTGAATATAATATTTTTTTTAAAAAAAATTAAGAGGTCACAGGAAAATTTCGAATTACAAAAGAATTCGAATGAAAAACGTCCACTGTACCAAACATAAATTTCGCAAGTATGCAAGTTTTTCAAATTCCATGTCTTTTTAAACAATAAGAAATTTTTGTTAAGTTTTACTCAAGTTAGATTCTTATAAGTTTATAGAAAATTAATGTTTCTTGAAAGTAAAATATCCACATACTGTGTTGTAATTGCTTAACTTATTTAATATTAGAATTTTATTTACCTCCACATTTTTCCTTGGCTTCTCAAAACTGTCCATTAGAAATAGTAGTCTTGGAAAGGTGTAATGGAATTGGGTTGTCTGAGAGGTTACTCAGGATCAAAGGGGAGAACCTTGGCGTTGGGAGAAAGGGAGATGCTGAAAGAGAAAATATTTTTTTCAGTGACATGAATCCCAATTCTTTCGAAATTACATATTGTGTATGACATTTCATTATGATATACAAAATCAAGTATACCAAGTGCTGAGGCAAATAACCAAGTATTTTAGCATCCTAGATTATTGTAATTTGTCAGGATTTACAATTGATTTCTACTTTTAAAAGATTCTTTTTAATAAATTTATAAAGCTGAAAATCGGCATTATGAACTCAAACAACAGTTTTAGATTCAGGAATTAATATAAGAATGTATTAATTACTGAAATAAAAAAGCTAAAGATTTGAGCTGAACTATAGTATTTGTGAATGACTTAGTAGACCTTTTTTTGAGAAGTGGTGGTTCTCTTTTCTTGCTTTTTTTCTTTTCTTCTTCGTTAAGGCCATGACACACACACACATGCCACACACATTAGCCATTTTCATTAATATTAATAATAATAATACCATTACACATTACACATATACATTATTGGCCACACACACATTAATATTATTAATAATAATACACACACACACATTAATACATTATTATTAGAATGTACACATTAATATTATTTACACATTACACATTAATAATATTACATTAATAATATTAATAATATTAATATTAATATTATTGACACACATTATTATTACACATTAATAATATTAATACACAAATACACATTAATATTACTTATTACATACATTAATAATAATACGGTAGACATTATTGTTATTATTACTAGCCATTATTAATATTACACATATTAATATTGGCTAATAATATTGCCATGTTACACAGACACAGCCATTAATAATATTGGCCATAATATTACATTACTAATATTGGTTACTAATAATAATACACATTAATAATAATAATAATATTATTAATATTACATTATTACACCACACATTACCAATTCACTGTTGAACTAATGCTTTGCGAATGGTTTACTTTCTTCATTATATCTTTAAAGTCTGTTTTATACTTTCTTTTGCGTATTGAACTATTCTTGTGTTCATTTATTGTTTACCAGTCGCCTATGATGACCAGCTGGCTCGCCGGGGTTTCGAAAAATTTCAATTAAATCTTTTATGCGTAACCGAGTCTTAAAGTCTCCCCCAGCAATTTTTGTAAACTTCAAATTTTGTTAGATATTGGTGCGAACCTGTAATGTTGCTTCCCAACCAAGGTAGTCCTATAGTTGGAACGAGACATTTACAGAGGTTTTATTAAATGCCGAGAGAAACGCCAACCAATGACCCCCGACCTTGGCGACAAACTTGCCGACCATTTAGCGACTTGGCGAGAAATTTGGCGACAAAATGAATACTTTCGAATATGCGGGAATTGAGGTCCTATCTCTCCTAGGAGCAGAGATCAGGATTTCTCCAGCGATTTCTATGAGAAGTTACATCCTGTCTTGTAAAAATACCCTGAGTTGCTGAGACGAGTGAACGTCTTTCGAGTGCGAACTACTTTGTGCGTCTTTGGAGTGTGTTTGAACGTCTTTGGAGTGTGTTTGAACATCTTTGAATATCTTTGGAGTCTTGTTCTCATTGGGAGTTGGTCGACTGTTAGACGTTGAGAGTTATTTTTCGTGGTATTACTGTTACTATTAGTAATTTCTGTCTGTTTGTGTTGCTAATTTGTACAAGTGCTGTTACTCTTGTCATATGTTCTTCGTGTTTTCTGGAATATTCATGAATAAAGCGTCGTTCTCCATTATCCTGCTTGTTGGACTCTTTTCACCGTACAGCCACTGGACGATTTTTGTAAAAATATTTAACTCGTATTATTTACGGGCCTTACACAGCCGTTCTGTTCGTGTTGCTAAGCGCCTTACTAATTTTCAATGTTGTACATCGATTTTAAAGTTAAGTAAAAATGTTTCTAAATTTGGAAAATGTGGAGTTTACGGTACACACCTGTTTCTCGCCAATTTTTCTTGGCAATTTCATTTGCCGTCGCCAAATACTGTTTTGGATTTGCAGTGCGATTTTTATTGCTCTCTTGCGCATGCGTCACCTGAAAAGGAGAGATTGTGAACGCAAGCATTTTAAGCGTGTGCCGGGCAGATTTTTTAAACTTAAAAAAACATCAGCGGCTTCTCTTTCAGAATAGCAGGAAACTAGTAGCTTCGCTTCTTCATTGAATGTTAAGAATCTAGGTTTTTTTAAAAAAAAAAATCCGAAAACTTGAATTTCCTCACGCACTGCCTGCTGCATTTCAAGCGTGTACCTGGAAAATTTTTTAACTTAAAAAATATCAGCGGTTTCGCTTTCAGCATAGCGGAATACTCGTAGTTTCGCTTATTCATTGAGAAACGAAATACACAGAATAACATTCTCGGTACTGAACCGATATTCAATCCGAAGAATTCCAAACGAAGTGTTATTCAAATTCGAATGAATCGACCAATCACTTCGAAGAGTTGAACAAAACAGTCCAATCGAAACGTGGCGCAATATAGCCTGATAAACAAATCATCCATGCATAGACCAATTTGGACGCATGCGCTCTTATCACTCGTTAAAAACATCTAGACGCATCGAAAAAAAATGTTCTCTCATCGCCGTTCTTGGCGGCAAAGAGTTGGCGATAATAAGAGGAACGAAGGAACCGCAAACTCCACATAAACCCTACGGTTTTATAGAAAAATATTCTGGGATGATAATACTTTTATTAGGTAAAATGTCTATAACTATTTTTTAAGCCTGGATATTAAGTTGTGCATCAATTTTTCAGGAAAATTACGTTTCCTTTATAAAACAGCGGATAAGTGAAACTCTATTAAGTAGTGGATGTTATTATGGGTTTCGTAATAATGACATAATTCCTTTTACATTTTAACACATTTACGGTTAGTAATAAGAAAAGACCAAAACAAAACTAAAATACTCAATGAACCAGTTAGCCATTATTTTTAAATGTATATCTCCAAAAAAAGTGTGCCTATATAATATCGAATGCGTGATAATGTGGCTTATAAATTCGAATGTTATAAAATTCAGTCATTTTGCATCGCAATGTAAATAAATACTATAGCATTCATGTTCGTGGATGTGCTAATTCTTTTCAGATTTTTAAAAATAATTGTTTCCCGTCAATTCTAGACTTTTTATGATGCTATAGCATTTAGTGTTAAGTTAGGCTGTGAGACTACATTACAGGATGTGAAGCTTTTATAATTAAGAAAAACCTAATACTTTCAGTGAAAGCATATAAATTTTTATTACAATTTTGAAAAAAATTAGAAGCCAAATTTAACTGGGTTCTTTTAAAGGTAATCAGATTCAGAAACTTATTTTTGTTTTGATTGATGCGGAGTCCATAAAAAACTATCTTTAAGAATTAATCCTAAAATTTACTTGAAGTTCAGCGACAGAAGAAAGAAGGCCAGCTCCATACACACGCATTTCTCCAGCTTGTTTGCACAATCCAAATTCTACCGTGAAAAAGTAGCACTGAAAGAAGGAAAAATACGTAAACAAAAAAAGGTAAAAGATTTGTAAATAAAACCTTAATTTCATTTTTTAAAACAACTACAGAAAGCTGAATTTCATCCTTTTACATGCTTTGTTTCGTTTTTGTCTTTAACTTTTACGAGAAAAATGAAAAAAAAGAGGCCTTTTCAGTAGATCTAATAATAATAAAGAAATATATGTGTGGGTTAGCGAAATCAATTTGAAAAGAATTCTGGATCACGACAATGATCACACCTCAAAAATTCAACTGATAATTGAATCTAAATTAGGGCAGAGTGGGTAAAACAGGGAATCCTTGATTCTGGCGCAATTATTTTTCCTATCTAGCAAACAGATACTGAATTACACTCTACTAGTCAAGAAAAAGGAACAGTCATAGTGGCGTGTTTTAGCTGTTGAATTCACTGCATCTGTGAACATTTATTTGTTTTAAGACGTCAACTCTCTAATGTTCGTTTGATTTTATAAACTATCCTTACTTAAAAATCATTACAGTTATAAACTCTATATTTAGTGCAGCTTATTATACGTATACTAAGGCTTTATACCCTATCAAAGAATAGGGATTTTCTCCAATAATTGAGCGGTTATATTTCGTTTTTTATAACCTCGTACTCCAAGTGGCGTAAGACCGGGACAGTCAGTATTGATGATTCCTTCGATTAAGTCGATAAAAACGCATCACACAGGCATTGATTGTTTATATTTTAATAATGTATTTCCTAATTTAAATAAAGAAGAAGGGTTAATTCAATACAAAAACTTTCTTAGCTGTGCCCACGAAAGCTGCAGTGGCGAGGAGGAAGAAGACAACTGCTTTACATGTGAATTTTGTAACTAATATTCTTAAATTGTCATATAAAGTAAAAATTATTGCAACATTTCCACTGAAAATCGAGTATTCCTAATTTCCGATAACGTTAACATGTGTACCCGGTTTTACCCCACTAGTTTCACTTTTTTAAAATAGAAAATCATTGATAAAAAAATAATGAAACTGTGACTTTTCTGGGAAGATATACAATGATATAGATACTCCGATAAACAATGAATATTTTAATAAAATTTGATAAGCTCTATGTCGAATATTTTAGCTCTAACAGGCTTTCGAATCTTAGCTACCCGGTTTTACCCCAATTTCCCAAAATTATTTTTTTTCTGACTTAATAAGTGAAATAAAATAAATTCTACAGTAGTGCTGAACTAGCTGGTCACCACTGTCAGCTAATAATTAATAATTCAATTGTTTTCTAATGTAATTCTTTAAAAACAGAAATATTTGAAGAGAATAAATTTCTTTAGAACATATTGCAGTTTTCATGGTGAGATACAGAACAAGTTCAATTTTTATTGAGTCTCTGTTACCAAAAATGTAGATACAATAAAACTTGGATTAACCGTCAGTTTCTGTTATCGGTCGGTCGTCGTCTAAAAAATCGAAACCGTCATTTCTGTACATTACTACACTTGTATTGAAGTTTATATTGTTTGTTTTGTAAAATGAAATACAAAATGTATGTATATAGAAAATTAGAATTTCCATCCTTCAAACTAATGCCAAAATTTAGAAGAGATTGATAATTTCGGGGAAAATGAAATTCCAGCAAGAGCCAACAATTTATAAGTATCAGGTTTCTCTATCTCTTAACTGAGGCTTAATTTAATCTCGTATCTAGGGGGGTGTAAGACCAAAATGAAAACTCAGTTAAACAGAAATTAAATTTATTAAAACAAACATAAGTGAAAGATATTTACAAAGATGAGGTATTTATATATTTAACATGAGAGAGATTTAGGGTTTAGACATTATATTAGAATTTCTATTACTTAGTAAGGTGAAAAGACAATTGTCAGTCCAAAATCTAATTACTTACATCACGTTTAAAAGATATTAGTCAATTCCTATCGCTGCTGCTACTAGGGAAAAAACCCCGCAGCTCGTTAAGCCTTCCTGGACCGTACGTCTATTCCATTGCAAATCTAACAGCCAAATCATACGGAGTAAAACATTACACTCCGTTTTAACGAAAAACTCCCACGCATGTCACGTGGTTTGTGAGGCAATAGCGCGTGATCTTATCTTTCGATATCTTTCTGCTGACTTTGCATTTATTCAAATAAGCTTGTTCGGCGAGTGAAAAAATATTATTAGGAAGGAATTAAACTTACGCTATTAAGCTAGACGGGGAAAATACAATTCCCACATGTATTATTCACTTTTAATGGATTTTATCTTCATTTTCGGCCCAAGCCAGCAGTGAAATCACGTTCCTGTACACACGCATCAAGAGATTTCTGTTATCCGTCCGTTCGGTTATCCGTCACTACTCCGGTCCAGACGGTGACGGTTAATCGAAGTTCTACTGTAGATTTAGTCTATATATCTTGATTTCTTTTAACTGTCTTTAACCGTCAATTTGCTAGACAGATAACACACATTTCGATTTGCTTCTATTAGAGATGAGTGAATGCTTTGGATTTTGTAGTAACGAGTAATTATATTTCTCAATAAAATACGATTCATTGAGTGTCTTTTTTTCTTATATTTTATCATTTTATCAGTCATTACAAGACGTGAAATTTATTATCATTAAAAGTAAATTAAAAAACTTATATTTAAAATTATGTAAATCTTTAAGATATTAAATTTGATATTTTTTAATTCAGTTATTTTTTTACTTCTTTATCCACCTATTATAAACGTACAAGAAAGAAATTGACACTAATGGCCTGAATTAAGAACCCTTTATTAAAACTTCAAAATTAAATCCTTTTTTGCTTCAAAATAAAATGTTATTTGAGTTAGAATAAAAAAAAACTTGTCACAAATTTCTTTTGATATAATCTTAAGAAAAGAGTCATGATTATAATACTTTTAAATTTTAATGAAAGTGTTTTACTCAAATAATCTCCTAACGATGACATAATTGCAAATATTTGAGAGAACTTCTAGAAATTTAACGGAAATTTATACCTAAGCTTTTCTATTTGAAAATACTTTTGTCGCTATTGATATATTAGAAATCCAGTTACATTAGATTTTAATCCGAGATTTCTTAGCTTCATGTTCAGAAAATACGTAAAATATGGACCGAAAAACAGAAGAAATCCTTATTCATTAAGAATTTACAATTCTTATTTCTTTAAAAATAAAAACATATCGAGAATTTTCCATTTCGTTGTGTTATGTGTTCCTAACGCGAGGAGAAACGGCTCATCAATAACTATTATTAATGACGTCACAAACCAGGACATTCTATATTTAAGAAGTGTTGCTCGAGCTCCTCAACGATACATATAAATAAATAACTATGACGGTGCATGACTAACGGTTTACAATTCATGTAAAATAATTTATCATACGGTACTGTAAAATAATAATATTTGAAATTGAATACAATAAATTGAAGTATATAGAAATAAATTCAATATTTAGAAATAAATTCAAGTATTGCAAATTTGGAACAACGTGCTTATAACACTCACAGTAGCCAATTTATCAACTTCTTCATCCGACGCTCCTAGGGATGCAAGTCCAAGTTCTTGAGAAAATTGAGCAAAGCTTGCATCAGCAAGTAGAGGAACATGTCCAAGCAGCTCATGGCAGCAGTCGCTGAGAGCAAATTTAAATAAATTAATTTTCAGCATTTCTTATAATTACAGTTAGTAATTGAATATTTTGTTAGTTGAAAAGTGCTCTTTAGGGACTCTTCCAAAGAAAAAGAAGAAGAAAAAGAGCACTGTGCCCATATTAGTAATTATAAATTCAAACCAAGTTTGAGGGAGAATATCGCGTATAGTTTCATTATTAACTTTTCATTTTGGAGTCCTGTAATTTTAATTTACAGTATGATTCAAGTTCCATTACCTGATTTTAATAAAGTTTTGGATCAAGAGATATACTTCTATACATGCAATATGATATATTACACTGTCACGGACTATTAACCGATAACGCCGGTTGGCCGACATGCCTGATTACCGGCAGGATGTTAACCTATATGCTCTTTACAGTTGGCACTTCTTAGCCAACTTATAAATTTATATATTTCTTTTAAATACATTCTTTGCAACTTTTCGACAGTGTGAACTGAAATTCATTACAATTCATTTTAAACTAAACCACGTATAACATTTTTTAAAAACCTACTTTATTTATAAAGCAGGAAATATATGTGTCTGTCTATCATAAGAGTAACTATGAAACAATAGGGGCATGAAATTTGCACATGCCATTCTAGGGTCCATTTCCAGGTCAACTGTGCTGTTTTCAACTTTCAACCTTAATTAATTTTAAAAATATTTAATTACACAACAAAATTAAGCCAAACTTCGGAGTTTTGGCTCAGTTTCTCACCAATAACTTCTGAAATGACTATTACATGAAAATGATTTATATACCATCTCAAAGAGAAAACAATTGTCTTTTTAATGTCACCAATACAATGCTTTCTTTAATTTTTATAAATTTTCAAAATTAACTTTAATCTCAAATTGTAACAATGCTTTTATTACTGTAATAACGGATTAATTACTGTTTTAAACCAATTTTGTTTCATAAATCCTTCAATTACGTCATTTCGTCACTTGTAAAGTTATGATAAAAACATCTATTTCTTTGGACATTAAATCAAAGGCAAAATTTTTACTTCCGCTTTTATTTCGTAGCATACACACTTTTTAATATGCACTCACAGCAATCTAATAACATTAGTTTAATTTCTATGCGATGTTTTGCTTAATTCTCAAAAATTTTTGAATGATCCTAATCAGTATGTAAGATCACTTAAAGTAACTGATTCCATTCCTATCGAAGGGAGAGGATCTAGGGAAAAATGAAGGAACTAAATGCGGTGTTTTTATGGCCAGGCGAATACCAAAGAGAAAATAATGATACTTTGGGTCATGGCAATAAAACCATGATATGAAGGAGCTTCTGTTGCCGCCGTAGCAATAATAAGGAAAGGAAAGATGGAATCTCAATGTTTTTTTTTATTTTTATTTTTTGTTTTAGACCCACACTGACCAACTTACCCAATCGGGGAATATACCACTCTTATATTTAAGAGAAGCTCATAAATAACAATTACTGAATTGTCACATGACTAAAATACCAAGGGTTTTAAGACTCGTGTCAGGAGTTGAAAGTACGGAGATTTAAAAAAAAATAGAGAGAGAGAGAGAAGTGGGTGTAGCTGCTGGCCCAGGTGTCAGGCGGCACTGCAGAGGGTGAGCGGAAATCAACAAAAGACTCTGTTGCAAAAAACCGTTTAATGATTTTAAAGTATGATAAGTACTTAGTTTAGAAATTTTTTATCCTGAGTAACGCCGGGTATATCAGCTAGTATTTGTATATAATGAGTTGTATTAATTTTTTAAAAACATTATTTGTATACTATGCCTTTTATTATTTGCATGCCGTTTATTTAATATTAAATAAATGCAAAAAATAGTGTATACACCTCCTCAGGGTGTGCCTTCGAATTCATACCATTTGTTTATTACAGAGGTGATAACAGGTGGTTTGCTCATGTATAAGCTGCATTAAGAGATTAATTTCTCGGTAATATATATGCTGCACCAGCAGTGTTCAAATGATAAAGATATGTTTGCATGTATGAGTCATCTAAAGGATTACCGGCGACGTGGTTATCGGATTAATATTACGAACTCTAAGCCACCATACTTTTCTGAGATTCTCGTTTTGATATATATTAAGAATTCTAAGCTATGATTTCAATGAAAATTTTTAAAAAATGAATCAATACTAACGGTTCAGGAGTATAAAAGGGATCCGAACTATGGCGTATATACTGAGTACAGTGAAAAACCCGAAAGGCCAATCCTGCCAAGAAATCCCGAGAAGATAAATAACCAGCAACCGGCCGAAGCTGAAATCCGGTTCTTTCTGAAAGGAAAAAGCAATATGTATTATAAATTGCACAAAAAAAGATAATCAATACCTCTACTTTGCAAACATGACATGACGTCACCCCACACCCCTGGTGCCTATAACCTCAAGGGTTATCTAACCAGTTGGGTGGGTGCAGGGTGGATGAGTACAACAATTTCCACCACAGGGCTCTGGGAACCCAAGCGAATGCCATACCCCGAACAACTTTAAATTCTCCCCTTCCACATAGTTTAAACATGAAAAAACCTAAAACTTAATCTGGAGAAATTACTGAATCAGAACAAATATGCCTTGTCTGGGCAACACACTCTT
Source organism: Araneus ventricosus (assembly GCA_013235015.1). Classification (NCBI taxonomy): domain Eukaryota; kingdom Metazoa; phylum Arthropoda; class Arachnida; order Araneae; family Araneidae; genus Araneus; species Araneus ventricosus. The sequence goes on along the minus strand of BGPR01006198.1, from coordinate 12,602 downwards.
AAAGAGTTTGACATTTACAGACAGAAATAATAAAAAAAAACATAAACTGTATTCTTAAAACCATGCTCACTGTTCATTACATCATTTTACTTTCAAACATAATGAATAAAATTTTGCAAGTGTTGACTCACGCTTAAGAAATCGGCTAACGTCTTCTAACTGAGGAATATTATTCTTTCTGAAAGATATGAATAAAAAAATATTTGAATGAATCAAATTTCATAATCAAAAGTGAATGAACAAATTTCATAACTCGAGTTTATAGTTCATTAGTGATTTTCTTCAAGAAAATCCATTTATCTGAACTCACCTATATCCACAAAATTTGATAAGAAGGTTAAAATTTTCCAGAAACTCTTTGCAAGCGTGAGTAGGGTACAACTTCTTGAGATGAGTGAATACTGTACCCCTGAAATAAATCGTGGCAAAGATATTAGTTAATGATTCCGAATTATAGCAAGTATTTAAGCCCACACGAGGTTCACTTCTTTAAACTTCAAAACAAGACACCCTTCTAATCTCTTTTTTAAATTTGGGATTTCAATGTGATATCCTTCCAGTACTGTTCAGCAAAAAACCAAGGTATTTATTGCTGCAAAATGAATTTTAAAAAATCCCCAGGCATCTCTACATGTGTTGCTAAATACACAGAGTTCCATTACGCAGTGTAAAACTTTGAGTGATGAACCTCTCTGTTGCGATTGTCTTTAATTCTACAGTAAAACAGTACACTCCGTGGGCAGTGATTTTTAATAAAAGTAGTTTGCATTTAAGTGATGGACTCTCGGTTACGATTGTCTTTAATTCGACAGCAAAACATCACACTCCGTGGACAGTGATTTATAATAAAAGTAGTTTGCATTTAAGTGACGGACCTCTCGGTTACGATTGTCTTTAATTCGACAGCAAAACATCACACTCCGCGGAGAGTGATTTATAATAAAAGTAGTTTGCATTTAAGTGATGGACCTCTCGGTTACGATTGTCTTTAATTCTACAGTAGAACATCACACTTCGTGGACAGTGATTTATAATAAAAGTAGTTTTCATTTAATTAGGGGCTAACGCGAAGCAAACGTTAGAGCAAGCAAATAGATTTTCAAGATTAAAGCAAATGATATTATTCAATGATTTATTTCAAGCAAATTTTAAAGTAGATATCTTACACATAAAAAAATTGAGACAGTAAAAATGCTTTTCATACCATGTTTGGATTTCTTCTTGCGTGTACTGTAAGTACGGTATAGGCTGACCACTAGATAAAACATAATGTGGAATATCATTATTTCTTCGAATTGGTTTATGCATATGCAACATAGTTTTAGTTTTTACATTTTTATTTCTATATGTTTCTATTTCTTGATGAAGAAAATTGTCAGGCATAAACAATTTATTTTAAAAATAGGAGCTTTTGATCCAAATATAGTTCCGAATTATTTTTAAAAATAATAAAAATTAATAGAAACCCCGTTTTTCTGTAAATGTTGCACTTATTAAATCTATTTTTATGACAGGAAAAAAATATATTGAAAAAATATTTAGAAACTGGTTTGAAAATAAAAACCAAACTTACTGTTTATAATCGAATGCTATGTCGGTGAACTGCTTGCGCCTCTTTCTGTATGTTTCATCTTTAAAGCCCTAAAAAGTCGGACGAAACTATTCTTATTTGATAGGAAAATTAGTAATTAGTAAATCATTTGTATTAGTAATAGTTCTTTTAACTTTTATGATCTAAAAAAGTCAGTATTAGGCATACAATTATCAGGGATAAAATACGGCAATTAGCTTAGTGTGTATCTCAGTGTGCTCCAAATAAATTGCTCTTCAAGGTCTTACGATGCAATTAAGATTTTCTGTTGAGAAGGATGTTATCACAAATCTGATTTCATAAATCTTGAATTAGATTCTTTCATATGATTTCAATAAATTTATATGAAGATACTTAAAAAGTCAAACTCTAAAAGTCTATCTTCATTTAAAAATAACAAAAGTTTTCCTTATGAAAGAATTCAAATTTTCATACTTTGCTTCAGTTTCTTTTTCTCAAATTCATAAAATACATACAATTAATCTATCCTATTAAAATTCGAAGGTAAACAAACGTATGTATGTATGTATGTCCCTCTATCTTCTCATGAACCGCCGAACGGAGAAGCGCGCGGAAGGTACCAAAAGATGGGGAATAATCCAGGGAAGCCATTTCGGCCATTTAAATTTCGAAATTTTGATTAGTGTAAAAGATATTAATTAAAAACTAACTGACAACAATGCTTTTCATTGTTTGGGATACTTTATAACAATACTTTTCATTGTTACAGCGCAATTCAAAATTTATTTTATTGTTGAAGTCGTTTACTTTAAGGAACATTGTTACAACAACAATAAAAAAGTGACGCTGACAGAAATAAAAAAAATGTATTGTTGAAAGTGTATAAATTCTTTTTTTTATCCCGTGATATTTTGCCACTTGAACAGAATCATTTTAACGAATTTACAGGCGTGTTTTGTTTCTGTAAAGTTATGTGCCGAAAGATATAGATTAGTTATGTTAGTGATTTTAATCATTATTCATTGATTTGATCCAGTTTAAATATTTGTGGAAGCTTCTGTTTAAAGCTGATATTTGGAAGTTACAATTTTTGCTTTGTTCAATTCTCGCTTTTTCCGATGCCTAAAAGAAAAAGAGGAATTACAGGGGATGCTGCCAGTAGATGGGAGGCAATTAGAAAACGTGAAAGGAGAGTTGTTGAAACTGAAGAAGAAAGAAGCCACCGATTGTCCAACTATGGCACAACGTGGCCAGATAAGAAGAGCCGAAGAAACAGACGAACAAAGAAATAGCCGATTGTCAGCCATGGTACAACATGCAAGAGAACGACGTCTGAATGTTATTGAAGGACAAAATCAACATCAGATACAAACTTTTTATGCAGCTAGAACTGTTCTGAACTGAAGAACACAACTGTGGAGAAATGGACAATCTCTGTCTGAAATGCGGAGGGTTGTATTTCCGGGATGAAAAGAATACCAGAGGAATTTACACTCATTGTTGTCATAATGGAAATATAATTGAGCAGGCTTCAGTTTATCCAGTGAGAATGAAAGGATTGATGGATGGCTCCGGTGAATTATCAGTGCATTTCAAAATAACATAAGGTCGTACCAGTGCTTCAATGGGTGCACAGATTGTACCGTCTACAGGGAGAGGAGCGTATTGCTTCAGAATTCATGGCCAGATTTATCACAGGACCTCTCATCTACACCCAGATGAAGCAGGAGGTGAAAACACTAATACAACACACTTCAACAATATTATAACACACATTAGGCATGTGTCACGTGACCTCAGGTATTATTCGATTCAGCCCGTGCAACGCCGGGCCATACAGAAGAGCCGAAGAAACAGAAGAACAAAGAAAAGAGAATACGTTTTGGGGGGAACGTAACGTTCACGTTAGCGACAATATATGTAAAAAAAAAATAAATCGGAGGCGGGCATATGAAAATTAGTAATAAAAAGACTAGATTTGAAGGAACATTTACATTTCTTGGAGAAAGTAAGTGACAATATTTGTTGAAAAAAAACGGAGCCGGGCATATGAAAAAATATGGATCCGAAGGCCTCACGTGATCTCACTTCTCTCCGCCCGGGAATATCCCATTATTCAAGATTGCCCGTGCAACGCGGGTCATGCAGCTAGTCAATTTTAAAAAAAGTCAGAAATTAGTTTTTGTGTAAAGTAGTGATGGAAAAAAATGAAAACATTATTAAATAAAAGAAGGAAATGTTTGAAAATTTCAAATAGTGTATATAGAAAAGTGTTGGTGTTATGATTATTTTAAATAAACAGGCAATTTGATAAACATCAAAAGATATTGATAATTTCTTTGTGTTCGAACCTGTCCCCAGCCTTATGAACGGAGACGTTTTAAAATAGAATAGAAAGTAATGTGTTTTAAGAATTATAATCTAGCTTAATTTTAAATTGTTGAAGTGTCACATAGTTCGATCGAGATAATCGATAAGTAGATTCAAATTGACTGCACAATGAGATTTTGTCAGCGTGAGCCTCTCTTATTAATGCAAACTAACTTATTGCTAATGAGTGGATAAAGAACACCTTCACACTGCTTAACATTTTTAAATGAAAAAATGAGACATTCTATAGCGTTAGCACTTCCCGATTGTGTTTTTCAGTAGCCCTCGGTTTTAAAATGTTTAATGTGTAAGTGAATTTTCTTTAAACCTTGTAACTTACCGGATGATCAGCATCAAGCTCAGTTCCGTACATCAGGACCCTTTTCGCTGATTTATCCAAGTCGGACATTTTCCTTGGAAACCAAGGCATTCCATCAAATGCTTCAGTAAAGTGAGAAAAGAAGAAACTTTTGACTATGACAGCGACGTATAACAAAGTGCAACAAACTGTATAAGAAAGTTATTAAAACAAAATATGTTTCATATCTGCTTAAGCAAATTAACAAAGTTAAGTGATCCTTTTAATTTTTGGTTCATTTGATTATGAATCACTATTACTTCTCATTGAATGCATTAGATATCTCCATAGTATTGATATAACTTGATTCATGATGAAAAGTTTGAAAAAAAATGAGAATTCTAAAGCAAATAGTCAGTTGTGATTGCAACTCCAATTTCTAATATCGTGAAAACTACAAAAGAAAAAAATTCCACATAATTTCAAGCATTTTTGTGATACATAGGGGAGAGTTGGGTAAAACCGGATGCCTTTATTCTGGTGATATTATTTTTCCTATCTAGGAGACACATACTGAATTACACTCTACTGGTCAAGAAAAAGGAAAAGTCATAGTGGCGTGTTTTAGCCGTTGAATTCACTGCATCTGTGAAGGTTTATTTGTTTTAAGAAGTCAACTCTCTAATGTTCGTTTGATTTTAAACTATCCTTACTTAAAAATCATTACAGTTATAAAAACTATATTTAGTGCAGATTATCATACGTAAACTAAGGCTTTATACCCTATCAAAGAATAGGGATTTTCTCCAGTAATTGAGCGGTTATATTTCGTTTTTATAACCTCTGCACTCGGGGTAAAACCGGGTACTCCAAGAAGCGTAAGGCTGGGACAGTCAGTATTGATAATTCCTCCGATAATGATGATAAAAACACATCAGACGTTCATTGTTTATATTTTAAAGATGTATTTTATCATTTAAATTAATGAGAATGATGGATCCAATGTAGGAAATGTCTTAGCTGTACCCACGAAAGCTGCAGTGGTGCGGAGGAAGAAGACAACTGCTTTACATGTGAATTTTGTTACTAATATTCTTAAATTGTCATATGAAATAAAAAAAGTATGCTTCTTTTCCACTGAAAATCTAGCTTTCTTAATTTCCCATAAAGTTAAAATATGTACCCGGTTTGTTCCCACTAGTGGGGTAAAACAGGGTGGTTTGACTTTTTTAATATAAATGTTATTGATAAAAAATGGTGAAACTATGACTTTTCTAGAAAGATATATTGTACTCCATTAAATAATGAATATTTTAATAAAATTTGACAAGCTCTATGTGGAATAGTTTAGCTCCAACAGCCCTTCGAGTTTTGGCTACTCGGTTTTACCTCACTTTCCCCTATACACACGTTTTTTCAAACGATTTTATTAGAAAAGCAAAAAATATTTTTTGGTAAATTAGAAAGAAAAATTCATTTACATTTTCTCACTTCATGTTTTCTACATCATTTTACGAAATTTAAAAAAAATATTTGCTAAGTTTAACTTGCTTTTCTGGGACTATTTAAAGTTCTTGGAAATTTTATGTGCATACTTTCTTTGTTTATAAATGGAAGCTCAATTTGGCAAGTGAGAAATCTTTTTCACGTTTGTAATTTTCAGATTTGAGAACTTAAAATATCTGGGATTTCGTCTATATTGTGATTACACCTCTGTGCTATTACCCTCTATCAGATTTTCCCATTCAAATCTCTACCTTCAAAACTCTTTTAGATAAAATTGTTTTATGATTTTTGATTCATACATTTTTATCTAAATTTTAGAGTTTTTATTGCTTTTTATTGTTTAAAAATCAAAATTATAGACAGAGGAAAAATTCACTGTAGATTCCTCGATAGATGTATGAAGTTTTCATAGAAGAAATTCAACAGACTATGTTTTCATTGAAATAAATCTATGAATTTAAATATTCATTAATATACGTCTTTTAAAGGTATATTTAGACATAATATTCAAACTAAGACAAAAAATTTCTAATAATTATTATTATATTTTATCTTTTACCGTTTCCATCAGGAAGATTTAAATAAGACTAGATACTTTTAAATTTATTTAGACAGGAGCTTTTGAGCAGCATTATATTTGCTATTTATATTTTTAATTTTACTTAAGGACTGATGATAAATCCAGTGATCTTATAGATTACTAATAAAATATATAATGGAAAAAATGTTTTTTTAACTAATACAATACAAATGAATTTGCTTGCACAAAACAAAATCGAATTTTTTCCAAAAAAATCTAAATAGAAAAAAAATGAAATTTTATTAACAAAGGTTATTATTCATATTCTTTGATTTAAAAACTATTTATTAATTCTCTGAAATGAATATTATAGTTTTCTCAATGGAAAAAAGAAGAGTATTTTCTCTATTAGAGGCTTTAACTTTTTTTCGCACAAACATCTCCTCTCTTTTTTTTAGAAAATATTCCGATTCATTTATTTCTGCACATCTCTCTAATTCTTTAATAAAAATGTTATGCAGTGCTCATGGCAAAAGTAGATGAAACTTTTCAATTAATATATTTGATCAAAAGTTTCTTAAACTAATCGCGAAATAGATCAGCTGTATAATTTTTTAGGAAATGAAACATACCTGTCTGCACTTATTAAGAAACCTAGTTTCTTATACAACTTTCTTTTAAAATTATAAATGAGCAAAACATTGAAACAAATACTATAGTCTTCACAAAATTTCTTTAGATAAATATAAAAATATTTTGATGCTATTCCCATAATTTAAAGTTGTTTCGCTAAATTTAACCAAGAAAAGATATTATATCGTAACTCTCCAACTTTTTAAATTCTGAACTATTAAAAGTTGCCTATTTGGCTCGATTCGCACATACTCAACCGGCCATGACAGGTCTATTTGTTTTGCCATCTATTTTTTGTGACTTTTCTTCGAATCTATTGTTTGTATTATTTTAATACCAAGTATAGGTTAAAAAAAATGTAATCGCTCAAGAATTCAATCTCAAAACTTTGAAAAATTTCGCTTTTTGAATTTCTTAGGAAAAACTAATTTTGTAATTATGTTCGCGTCTGTCTGTTTGTCCGCGTGTTTGCGAAGATAGCTCAAAATGCAAAAACCAAGATGGATGAAATTTGATGTTTGTTCCTTAAATCAGAATTTCATATCTTTATCAAATTTTGGAACAAATTTGCCCACTGTAAAAAGATTCTTTTCTTAAACATTTATTCATTTTCCGCACTGTGATAAGAAATTACACAAAGAAAAATAATATTTACAAAGGTTTCTACCACACAAGTTACCATTCACGCTGGTTGAAAATATTTCATATATTTTAAATCGTTGCAGTTACATACACACCTGCTCATTGCCCTCCTCGGTTGAGAGAAACACTAAATGCATTGGTTTGTGTGATTGCGATTAGAAATTAACCATTAAAAATTGTTGAAAATCAGATTAAAGTAACATGGCAATGAAAGCAGCATCACTGAATAAAGATTACCGTAGGGAATATAAAAATTACGAAATTGAAGAACAACGTTGGAAAACGTCCATGAGTGGAAAAGTTAAGATTAGGTAATTTTAGATAATTTTTATTACTGCCAGTTGAGAATATTTGGTTGCAGTTTTGATCAAACTTTACAAGTTATATGAATGTATACAACAGAACTGGGAGAAGAATACTCCAGATTTTTAAAAACTTCTTATTCTGTTTGCTATGTGTAGGACAGTATCTACTTTTTAAAAACCTGTATCGAAAACATTCCAACGTGAAATCTTACCTAGCTCCAGGCCTGGACTCGTTGGTGTCGGAGGTGGGTGATCTGAAATTTGCACTTCTCCCTTCTCAAACTGCTCCAAGGAGACGCATTCCACTTCGTGCTCCAGGCTGTGCAGTAAGTCGTTGATTTGAGACTGTTCGCACTGAACATCCACGTAGATTTCATACTGGGAGGGTCTCTTGCGGGATTTCCTTGATTCGATGTGCGCTACGTTAACATTTTTCTCCTACAGAAACAAACGAACTCTTTCTGAATTCTCCTACTTTCTTTAAAACTTTCCGATAGAAAAATAAAAACTTAATTATAATAAGGATGGGTCATTTAAATTTATATCAACTACGCACCAGATTAAGATTTCTGAACCCCGATTTCATCATTGGTAATTAGTTATGATATGTATGCTCTTCTTATAAGATTATTAAACATACTCATAACTCAACTGAATGCGCATACTCATAACTCAACCGAATGCACATACTCATAACTCAACCGAATGCACATACTCATAACTCAACCGAATGCACATACTCATAACTACTAATAATCATATTACTTAGCTGTTATGGTGATGATAAATGTATTCTACAGAAAGAAATATTTAATTTACTCTTTAACCATAAATTATTTGTATGAAGATATGTGAACATATGTGTGCTTAAGTATTTATTTGATACTATATGAATCAGAATGTTAAGTTATATTTCTCTAAAAATTTGGAATTGGAAGACAAATTAATTTTTTTATTAAATAAATTGTTTTAGCCCTTATTTTTATAACTTTTTCCTATAAAAATTGTGCTCAAAATAGCAAAAAACTAAATCAATTATTTTTATAACCATGAAAAGATTTGCTTTTTAGTTATAAAATAGAAGGTAGCCAATGCATAGATGCAAAATTATGAATAACAGAATATTCTTCAACAAAGTGTTCAAAGTTGGATTAGTATAAACTCTGAAACTAATCCACAATAGGGATGATTTGCAATGCCTCTTCAAAGAGCTGATGCTAAATATATGAAAGTATATATTTTTAGCAAGTAAAAATTAAATATTAAACTGATACTTTTACTTCCAAATTGCACAAGTAATTCCAATCGTTAGACCAGGGAGTAGTAAAATTGATGAAACAAAAATATCGTGCCATTTTCATCATTGATTTCATAAGATGGATGGAAACAGATCACAAAATATGAAGGCGGAACATTCTTGAAACTAAGAAATCTCTATTAGCTGAATGGAATGCACTCCCTGAGGCACATTTATAGGCATGTTTGAAACATGTAGGATTTTTTTTAAAAAAAGAATGAATTTGGGGTTGATACTATACTATAGCTGGAAGAAGCAAAAATTCAGTCTTAAATTTTTCTTACTAGAATACGTGAATGCTGATGAAGATGTGATACCATGAAGTAAAGAGGCAAGTGATGGCACTGTTTAGTGCGACAAAGGGGGTTCATAGGAGGCAGATGTCAGCTTAACCTTTTAGTTTTAGTGCATTAATTAGCCCTTTGGGAAGAGAATACCACAGCACGAAGGAGGCCAGCAGGCATATAGAGGTGGCGGCAAGGAGAAAAAAATTTACAAGAAAATGGACAAGAAAAGGAAGAGCATTAACGTACCTGGAACACCCTGAGAGCTCGAATGAGTCCTCCCACCTGATTTCTCAAGGAAAAGATGACCGCTGCTCCTTTTCCTTCCTCATCTTCCTGTCCATTTTTCTCCTTGCACTCTTCCTCTTCTTTCTCGGCATCGTTCTCCTTCTCGAACCGTTTGCGAATCTTTTTCTGAAAGAATGTAAAATCGTAACGGACTCGAAAAACCTTATAAATTCCATATTATAATCCTCATAATTCTTTATTATCCCGTCCTGATAAAGCTTACTCACATGAGCCTGTATAGAACTATTACTTGGGCATTTTCGGTGTATTTTTAATGTTCCATGTATAAACAGTTTTTCATTGAGATTGCAGAATTTTGTAAGCGTAAATTAGTTTGACAGCTGCAGCTTATGAAACAAGAGGGTCTATAGAATAGTCTGGTCATTGAATCTGTACTGCCTGGTCTAAGGATCCTAGATTCTAGTTTTAATTACATCAAATATAGAGGAAAGTGACGAAATATGAGATCCTCTTATATCTTTTCCATATGAAATCGCCACCTGCTGCTTTTAGCTACAGGTTCTACTGAGTCATTGTACAGTGTTCACGTAATAAACTACACGGCTGGACAAAATTATAAACTCAAGAAATGTCCATTTTGTTTTAATCACAATTTAACTCAGTTTAACTTCGCTTTAATAAAATAATGATGAATAATTACAAAAATACATCTAAATTTAGTATGACTCATAAATAAAATAAAAAGATTAATCTTAATAAAAAAATATACAACTTTAAATTTTTAGCATTGTTTTTACATGCCTTTTTACATTTTATTCCGACTCTTTATTTAAACCTTTTTTACTTCGCTCTTCAGTCCTACCTTTTAAATTCAACGTATTTTATAATCCATCTCACAATAAAATAGACTGGTTTATAGGAAATTCATATACTAAAAGTCTGTTTTCGATTTAAGTTTCTATTCACTTAAAATACTGTTGAATTTTTGTATTCAAAAACACGAGTACTGAATATTAACGACATTTTGTCACTCGAAAAAAGAAGTTTACTTCTTCATTTTTTAAGTCGTGTCTTTTGAAAGAATATTACGCGCGGTATTATTGGTTTTCTCCAACAGTTCCGATTTCCGAAACTTCTCATAACCATTCTGTGTGTCTAGTGAATTCAGTTCAGGTGACGTCAGAGTCAGGTGACAAACATAACCATGCATGTAATTTAATATCTAAATACTAATTGTATTATGCTGTGACATCATGTTCTTTTTCGTCCTACAAGACGTAAATCGATTCCAAAATTAAATTGGTGTGCAATTATGAATTGAGTACTGTTAAACATTTTATTTTCTCGTTTTAAGCCTCATTTTGCAAAAAAGTCACTGTATAGAAATAGCATTTAACAGCTTATTTAATTAGAAAGGCTGCGCTTCACAGCTGCAGGTATTAGAATATTTATTTCATAATAATCGCATCAAAGGAGATTCATATTCGCATAACAACAAAATGACACTAGGTTTAACAAATTTATAACATGCAATCACGTAACGAATTTTACTAGTACATAACCTCAGAAAATACATTTTGAGTTTAAAAGAATGTTTACTATAAGCATAAGCAAGAATCCTTAACACTAACTCTTAAATTTAACTTTATATTAATTCAGTGATGGGCAAATTACGGCCCACGGGCCAGCTGTAAACCCGCTTAGAAATGCTTAACAGCAGGTTCCAGATTTTAAAACAATGGTATAATCATTTAAAATAGTAGTATAATCAATACATCGAACCATACTATGGGGAACTTTTAGAAATACGATCACAGTTTCATTCATCGTATTAGTTATAAAGAATTTTTTAAATAATATTTTTCGAGTCTTAACTGAGTTTTTCAACAAACTGTATTGGCCCGCTAAATTTTTTCTTTCGGGGAGGGCGAAGAGGGCAGGCTTTCCTGAAAAGTATGCACATCCCTGCATTAGCACATTATGTCGATTGACAACGATGTATTTAGTAATTCCTTTTTTTTATTAGGCTTTTGAAATATTTCTTGCCATACTTTTCATGCATTTCATATCATACATTATAAAATTAAAACCTAATGTAATAACTGCATTCATTTTTCCTGTAATTCATAATCAAAATTTACCAAATGTATAAGAAAGAAAATAGCAACATATATAAATAAAATTCCTTCATCAATTCCTTCCCTCATCAGAGTAAAGTAAATTCAAAAAGGAAGACGTCTCTCTCAGATAAGCATGCTCTGTGGTTAGAATCATAAGGCGAAGTCAAAGTACTTCCCGTCTGAGAGCCTTATGAATAGCTGATAAAATACATGAGTTTGGCCCGGAGCTGTCAAAACCCCACACAGAATCGTCCGAAGATGAATGACGCAACTTCCGCTTTAGGTGTTCGGAAATAGAAGGGAGACCTGAACTTTATACAGCTTTCTCATTATTTAATGGACCCGACACAACAGAAATTTAAGTGATTTGATATGAAATGGGAAGCTATTTGAAAACTAAATTCTAAATGAAATTTTGAAGGAAAAACAATAAGACTTTTCAATTGATTCCTAACGAAAAATATAGACATTTTCGGTCACACACAGACTGTAATTCCGGAATTCAAATTTAAAAATGCAATATGGCACATAATTTCAACTGGTTAATCCTAAATACATAACTGAACTCTGTGTAGTTTATTGAAAGAAATAATTTATTTAGGTAAGTCTCGATGCAGTTTCATAAAAATCTCATACTTTTATGTAGTAAAAAAAATATGCAACAATTATTCAGACATAGTAAACTTTAGATTTCACGGGTTAATTTAGGCAAAAGTGTGTTTATGAAATCGAAACTCCTTTAAATAGCGATTTGTATTTTGAATAATATGTATAATTTTATGGTTCGTTTGAAAATTTGCTATAAAATGAGAAAGAAAAATATTTA
>BGPR01006197.1:40006-82883 GCA_013235015.1 Araneus ventricosus | reverse complement strand
AATTTCGCTATTTTTATTACTGGAATGTGGAATATATACAGAAACCACTGTGATAGTCTGAGTACCGTCTGAAATATCTGCAATCACAGTGTTTTGACTGACATAACGGGTAAGGATTGAAAGATTTTTATTTCGAATAATTATAATTGCCTTGCCATTGAGTGCAGCGACTATTCTCCAATTCAAAGGAAACCCTATGACTTTTCCTTTTTTGAGGTACGGTTCCTGTAAAAGAAACACATCTGGGCTTTTATTCGAAAAACAAAGGTTTGGCAACTCTTGGGTCGCCATACGTGAGCGACCCAAGTTTGCCTGCAAGAAACACAAGGAAAAAACAACCGGGGGCACACTACCCATAAATGGTATGTTTTGCAATAAATTCTATCTCACGGAGATACATGGGGCATAAGTTTGAATTCGACATATGGTCAGCTCTGACTTTAAGATTAGTACTTTTGTTGTACAGAACACAATTTCTGCAAATAGGATGCGGTTTTGTGCATCCTTTCGGATCATGGTTTGCAGTACACTTAGTACAAGTCGGTTTGGTTTCTCTACAATTTCTTTTTAAGTGACCAAATCGGTAACAGCCAAAGCACCTCAGTGGTTCAAGAAATTCTTTGAAACGAAAGGAGTTAAAACCGCAACGCAATCGTTTCTTATCTTTTATTTCCTGATAATTTTTTGGTTGCATTGCAAGAATCCAGTTCTGTAAACTGCCTCTCCCTTTTTTCTTGAAAACAACCTTTATTTCTTGGTCTGTTAGTTCATTACTCTCTTTTAATTGTAAGATAAAGTTATTCTCGTGAGCTGCTTGATCTCCGTCTTGTGGAGGTATGTCAAATATTATAATGTGTGGTACTCTGGGCTTTGGTATATACACTTGACATTTGTCCCTAAGTGTCAGATCGTTCATAATCGTTGTTTTTAATTTTTCAAGCATTTCAGGGGTTTTGGTCTTTACAACAATACCATTTCCCTGTATTGGGCGACATGATAGAACTTCTACTTGTATATCTTTCAGTTTGATTTTTCCCTCAAGTGCTGTCTTCAGCATAGCTGAAGTTTTTATTTCCTCATTTGCCGGCTTTATGATTAAAGTAGGCAGAGTGGATTTAGACCTGGCATTATTGACAATTTTTGATTGTGCCAAATTAGTAGTTGTGTTCTCACTAGCGAGCTTGGAGGGTCCTGGCGGTGACACCTTTTTGCTAATGGCTCCTTTAAAGGAGATATTTGTCACTGGTTTGGGTGCATTCTTCTCTAACATTTTAGCATATGTTGCCTTAATTTCAATCTGTTTATTGACTTCCATGTTTCGTGGAATTTTACTCAATTCCTTTGTTTGCTTCACTTCTTTATTTACTCGTATAGGGCGGAGTCTGTTTTGCATAATCATAAGAAATTCAAGAATGTCCCGCTTCGCATGTCCTTTTATCTTATGTGTTCTCATAATAGCTTCAATTTCGTCTCTAAAGATGAGATCATCATAATCCCTTTCCGTGAGAGGCGTATAACTTTTACAGTCTGATAAGTGAGATGGCTGTCCTCTAATGTTTGAAAAAGGTACTGGTTGCTCTAGAGCTTGTCGTTTACTATCTACACTTGTGTCGTTTTGTTTTACAAAAGTCCCTGTACTATCAATGGACGTAGCTGGGGAATGTTTGTGTTTTCGTTTAATTGGAACCTTATTGACAGGAGGGTTTCCCTCTCTATAGAATTTTTCCAGATCAGCGGGTTTTGAAATTGCTACCACTCCCTCCGAGTCCATTATGCTACCATTAAAGTTACTTTCTGTATCATCATCTAAAGAACATGGCACTTCTCCTTTTTCATACATCATACCCAAGTTGTTAAAAACACTATTAATATCATTTTGGGTATTTTCCACATAAACTTCACATTGCGAATTTTGTACACAAGAAAACTCACTAGACATAATGTAATAAGTAGAAAAGAAAACAATTTAAAACAAAAACAATTGCAGCTATGTTTCTGGCAACAAAATTCAAAAATCTGGCAACTGTTTCTTGTTCCCGAGATTTATTACTAAATATAGAGCCTTCTCTAGTTAACTAATTAGTTATTATTCAAATTAGATGCAACCTTGTTGCCAGTAGAGAGGACCATACCACAATGCAATATCAATGAAACAATTATAAATTAACAAATAGAAAAAAGATATAAGCTCAGAAAGAAACTGTTGGCAACGACTTGTACCACTAAATCAAAAAAAAATCAATAATTATCGAATTACGGACCCTAGTCCAAGAAATAAAGCGATCAATCAAATCACTATTTGAACCTCGAATGAAATCAGTGAACGCGTTCAAACGTCCGACATGCGCACGACACCAAAACAAAACAACATGGCGGAAGCCAAGTGGGTGTTGCACACTACTCAAGAGAAGAACATAACATAGAAACACAATCAATCAAAGAATCCAAAAAATAACCCCACCGCAGTGCACCGGAACACCCCCAAAGAAGAAAGCAACAAGAAATACCTGTAATATCCAAAATAAAGGGCGAAAAACGAACACAAATTGAAGAGCTATAAAAATCCCACCTTGGTCGGCGGCAGCAGGAAGGGTTTCCCATTCGCATTTGACTACCAACCGATTCGTCTATCTTATTAATTGTCTTAATTTGATTATATCAACAAACTTTAAATTCGCCAACTTATTTCATTTTTGTTAAGTTGAAAGTCGGGGCCGGCCTTAAGCCGATTGCTCCAAATAGGGCCCCGCACCAGCGTGTTACAAAGAATATAATCGAATTTATTAAAATTAAAATCAATTAATTATTGTTTTTAACAAATTATTAAAAACATGTTTTTGTTGCATTACAGAAACATGATTTGTTTTAATATTTCTAAGAAAGTTTTGCAAATATAAATTACTAGCGGATGTTCACGATAAAATAAAATAAGATTTTTCAAATGTTCAGATGCGAAATAAGAGTATATACTTCCATTTGAATGTCGTGTACATAATAATAATTAATGGGAATTCAGTTTGTGAGTTGAATTTCCACGCATTTTTTTTTAAACACCGAGAAGACTGTTGTCTCTTATAGTAATTTTGATTGTCTGAAATAAAACGATTTAACTCTTTTCTACACAATCATTAAAATAATGATGAAAATGTTGATTTAAATCTGATCATTATTTATTTTTATTGAACATGCATTTGATACCATTGCATATTTCTTTCTACTGTACCATTAAGTCTTTTAAGATGAGTATTATACAGAAATTATGAGTAGTTTGCTTACTGAAGAAAAGCTAATTTTAGTAGAATAAATTAACCTTAAACTTAAATAAATAATGTTTTTAATTATGTTTATTAAAACTTTATAACTTATACTTATACGGCAATTATAAATATAGCTAGAGATATTTTGAAGGAATTAGCAGTAAAAAAAGGAAAGGTAGTTTCTGAAACCTTTCCTCTTCGTAATTTTTTCTAATAACCTATTTGAAGTTTTACATCCTGTTGTTTTATAATTTAAAAAATGTCCCATTCTATAAATAAAGAATATTGAGATTGATTAACAGAAAATGTTTTAAAATTTTTAACCTCTTTGTCTGAAATCAATTGTAAATTAGAATTTTGTATTTTTTATAATCAAACTACTGAAACCATTATTCTAGCGAACTGAAACGCTTGTTGACTTGCTCTTAATCTAGTGGATTTCTGTACTTTTCAGTTGTCAGTCTTTAACAGTAACAGGTGTTCTTTAAAAACATTAAAATTGGTAGATAGTTTGCATTTTATTTTAAGTTTGCTTAAAAACATTTTGTGGATGTGTAGCACGCTGTAATTTTGGAACCGTATAGTTATTTCAAGAAATTTTTAACATTCAATCATAAATTTGAATTTATATTTATTACTTCCAGTGATTATGTATAATACTTAAATTAGGAATAGATTATTGATTTTAAATTATATTTATATATAATAAAATATATACATAAAATGATTCCGTTGTTGTAGTCGTCAAATAAGGAACAAGCCGAGTTATTAACTGTTTTTATTTATTATGGGAGAGTGGCGGAATATGCGCACAACTCTTATGAAAGTTTCAAGTCAAAAGAGAACGGAAAATCCCTTCATTCTCTCAGATAAGGGATTAACATATAGGCACTTGATCAAAGTGAAGGGAATATTAGCTATTTTCAGTAAATTACGTAAGTGTTTTAGGAAAAAGTATGGCGCCAACAAGTTGCTGATTTTGCGACTTAAGCTGGCGCGTGGAAGCGATTAAAATAATCTTTTAGTAATAAATATGCGAAAACGCGAGATTTAACATACCCCTAGCGCGGGAAGTAAAACAAAACTGGAGTATAAGAAAAGTGACTTTAGAATACATTAATATTGTACTAAGATTTTAAAATATATAATATCAGAATTTAAAGTAAAATTAAGTGAGATTATATAATGATATATTTGATAATTAAATTAATTATATATTTAATAATTTATAATAATTATATATATATATATATCATAACATTAATATATATATATATATATTAATGTTATGATTGTAGATATGTGTGGGCCCTCACTAACTCCTGGCAACCACTATTTTCAGACCCAGTCCGCCACTGGACACTGACCTAACACGCATGCGTATCGGCCGTACCAGATTTACGCATCGGCACTTTAGTCCAGTCAACGAACGGTTTTTTAAAATAAACGTTAAACATTTGAAAATTGGTACACATGTTCATGAAGGGCTCCTGTTAAACATACTAAAAGACCCCTGTCCTGAGAGGGGAGCTCGCGCCCCCATCACGGATTTAATTCCCCTCTTTTAGTTTTTCTTGGAAATTATACAGATTTTTATCTTGTTTTAATGACTTAAACCATATGTTCCGGTCTGAAAAACACTTACTTTCGCTTTCCAGATTCCAACCTTAGACAACAGCGCATGCGCAACTCTCGTGAACTTTAGACATTTTTCCATTTTTAACGCGTAGCTGTTTTAGATGTAATTAAGGCCTGGTACGATGAAGTACTTCTAGCTTGTGTCGCTTCCGTCTGTCTTTGTGATGTCCACCAGCACTTATCCTGCTTTGCATTCAACGTTCGCTTATTGTTAAATAAATTTCTTAAGAACTGAGCGATGTTTCACTGAACCACTAGTAATATACGAACACCATGCATAAAGCAAGAGTACAACAACATTGATTTTAAAAACTGCTAGTGGAAACTTTAATGTTTCTCGCTAATTCTGTTTATCCTGAATGGCCGGAGATTGGGTAAAAAAAATAAGCCAATTTTGCAACTGGAATTTTCTTTCAACGTGCTTTTTTACTTAATAAATAATTATTTTCTTTAAATTTCTCTGAAAGAAAATTCAGCAAAATATTTGATTAGTTTACTTCATCGATACTGAATGACACCTCAAATACTTTTATGCATTAATCAATGTTTTACAATGACATTTTTATTTTTTAAATATGTTTCAATTTATCAGTTGAGGTTGAAACGACAACGAGGAAATGCAACATTCCTCTGCCTATTCAAAGAAAAACAGAAAATAGTTTCTAACCTTGAAGCTCAGCTTCCAAACAGAGCATATCGTACAATTAATTTGTAAAGTTGTCTTATCTGTTCTTAGTTTTATAATGGAAGCTGCTGGTAATTGCAAGCTACCTGTCCGAGTACCCATCCTAGTTGACGATTCAAATATTTATTGGCGTTTTTTCAATCAAATTTCAAGTGCTATTTAATAACACAGTATTTTAAACGAAGACTATATTCTACTGTCTCTATTTCATGGAAAGTCATTTTCATCTAATAAGTTTCAAAAATATTTTAAAATAAAATATAGTTTTGAGAGAGAACAAAGTGAAGACAAGTCAGTGAAGACAAACTGAAAAAACAAAATGGAGGAATTCGGCTTCTTGTACTTCATCAGGAGTCAAACAAGAAGCAGAGATTCAAAGCAGGATTTTTTACTGTTTAAGGGTTTGACATCGATCAAAATATAACCCTTAATTGACCCTAAAAATCCTGAAGTGGAATGGAAGAAAAAGGAACATCCTCAAGAAATAAAAATTTAAAAAACAACTCGAATAAAGAGAAGAAAGATTTTCAGCCTTACCTCGCTTTCCCACAAACGCCATTTCAAGAATCTCGCCTAATTCAACCAGTGCAAAAAACAGGAATGGAAAGAGATAACCCGGTGAGTAATATGAGTAAAGTTCCATCTATTGGAGCCAAATAAAAACAAAAAAATAAGAGAGAGATTTTTTTTAAAAATTAATTATTTACCTCATTCATTTTTATTTATATTTATTTATTATTTTATTTATTAATTATTATTTTATTTTTATTTATTTATTATTTTATTTTTATTTATTTATTATTTTATTTATTAATTATTATTTCAGTTTTGAGCGAGAGTTATTTCTCACTTTCGTTATTTGTTTATTCATATTCCAAGAAAAAAAGAAGTCTTTTTTTATTTTATGTTCCAAAGGAAAAATAATTTCAGTCGCAGAAAATAACTGTTTCATTTACCTCCTATCAATCCAAGACGTTTTCACCTTGCCATGGCCAGAATCCCTTTCAGACAGCATAATTAGGATCTTTGAAAGGATGACAGTCATAAATCACTGAGGAGCCACAAAAGCGAAACGTGGGCTGTCTGAACTGACGACAGCTGAAAAGGACTTGACCATTCAATTTGCACTGTCCCCTGGCCTTTCGAACTGCGTTTCGCTTACGGGCACGCTGGAGCAAGAAGTTGCCTAATTAACACAACAATTGATAATGGGCTTAATCTACCCCCAATTCGCAAATTCTCTCTCAAAAAGGACTCACGAGTTGAATGGGAGATACGGCCAGCGGGTAGGCAGAAAAAAACCCCCCCCCCCCCCCAACAGGATTCCTTCGAATTTCGAACAATTGGAATCGGATGAACCCTGGGATGCTCCGAGCGCTGTAAAAAAGAACAGCCTTATAAACTATTTCTTGAGTCAGTGACTTTTATGGGGCACTCGCACAATGGAAGGTATTTTTATTGCCTTTTGTAGAGCGGCCGTAATGAGGAGAATTACTTTTCGTTTTTATCCTCCCCTGAATGCCAAATTGGCTACTCGTGTTCGCAGTGTCCGCCGCTGAATAATTTGGAATCAACTCGCGGAATTCCGAATCTGTTTTGATGTCTGACGGTTGCAGGCTGCTTTTATTCGATTTTCTACCTCGGTGTTTTGGCGTTGCTGTAATTACATTAATTGCTGCTGTGCAATTCGCAACATGATTTGGATTTCGTTTGCAGATCCTAATCTTCTTCTTTATGAACCCAAATTACATTTAATACCCGTTCTGATGATCAGCAATTCCTTTCCACAATCATTGTAGCATTGTCTAAACTGTTTGTCTTCTAAATTTTTTCCCTTCTGAAATAAAAATTAATTAGATTTTTTTTTCTTTGGCTGGACCAGCTTGAAAAATTGAATTCGTGTTCCTTAAACTTTTGAGGATGTGCGCAATTGTAATTAGCAATTAATTAACGTTGGTTAGAATGTAATTATTCGTTTGACTGTACCTTTTATTACGGTGTCAATTTTTGTTGATACTTAAGAGAAGGAACTCTCAACTAAAACAGAATTTACAGCAATAAAAATTACTTCAGCACGTGTTTAGATTCGGAGGAAACCGGATCTTCTGGTTGAGGAGGTAATATTTTGATGGGCTTCTCTCTGTTTAAATGATTCCACGTGCAGACACTTAGAAGAATTGTTTTACAATTATTTTCAAGACCGCTCGATGAATTTACAAAATGAGATTGTAGAACATTAGTTTCTGTTTAACGGAGAATGTTTGTTTCTTATTGAATTTAATAGAATTGAACGAAAACGGTGAAATTTAACGAACATTATTTTACAAATAGGAAACAGGAATGCATTAAAAACAGTTTGTCATTTGAAATGAATTCGTAGTAAGAAAGATTTTCAAAATATTAATAAACGTACGAACGCATTAATTGTACTTTCTAGCTACCAAGGAGTGGTTTGAAAATTAGGCCTCGAGACACAATTACGAATGACATACGTTGTAAGTCTCTCGCCATTTATACAGCTGATATTTCAGCAACTGTATCTTGCACGTTTCGATTCCATTTAATGAAGATTTCCGCAACACTCGACAGATGCGAGTGTACCAGTGATCCATTAATGGGAAAACACCTTACCACGGCTAAATCAACTCCCTAATCGTGACGGATGAGGCGAATAGACGATATTTTCAGAATTCAACAATAGTTTAGTATTTCACAACAGAAGTCAGGTGTAAGTAGAAAGAAGAGAAGACATTCACACGCAACCCATTATCATTCCGATCGTGTGTCCCGAAGTGATTTAATACGATGCGGCCCGCAGCTACTTCGTAGCCAACTCTTTATCTCCGGTCTGACAGTTAGGAACATCCAACTAATACAGTATTTTATACGCTGCTAACAAATGGGAAGTTCAAGGGAAGTTAAAACAGGTGTCACGAGTCGAGGCACGTCCCAGGAAAGAGTGTTCGGATCGTTCCGTCCTCTGCTCGGGGCAGTGGCGTGTTTGCAACATTGTAAATAACACACAGTGACGAAATTAAAAGGTATTCACCTCACAACGAATGAGGTGGCAGATACTGTTTATTTCTCGCTTATGAGAGGAGATTCCGGGGATTGCATCATTAAATGCACCTGACTCTCGCAGTAGCTTACCTAGAAATTTGGGTGTCCGAAGTGTTTAAATTAAGGTCATCTTTATTTGCAAGTGCAGTACCGACGTATAGAACGTTATTTACAGGTACAATATTGACGTATAGAACGCTATTTTCAGGTACAGTACAAACGCATTGAACGCTATTTTCAGGTACAGTACCGACGCATAGAAAGCTATTTTCAGGTACAGTACAGACTTATAGAACGTTATTTACTGGTACAGTAAAAACACATAGAGCTCTATTTTCAGGTAGAGTACAGACGCATAGAACGTTATTTACAGGTACAGTACAGATGCATAGAACGTTATTTTCAGGTACATTACGCCAAAGGCCTGATTATTGCCAGAATCGCACCGAGGTGATCCTGCGCCTTTTATTGACTGTTCATCTTTCTCTTTCTACACAAATTTAGCAAATTCTATAATTTTGTTAGTAGGTTTCATAAAAATTATGTATTCTTCAAAAATACTACTTTAATGAACCTTATTGATGAAAAGTACTGTCCACAGAAATTTAAATGTGTAACTGCAGTAAATAAATTACAAATTTAAGTATTTCCTAAAAGACTGAGAGGAAAATAAAATATATATCTTATTGATTGTGTCAGCTACTGAACGTTGGATTTTTAGTGATGAAAACTAAAAAAAAGATTTCTTCACATTACGTATAGTTAGGGTTACCATACGTCCGGATTTCAAGCTCACGTCCGGACTGGCGTCCGAATCTTCAAAATGTCCGGATTTGCGCCAGAAAATGCGGCAAGAGAGAAGATTTGGTTGTTTTAGGGAAAATCTATTATATTCGAAAAAGCTGACGTCATTCCGCCAATGGAAGAAAATCTATAATTTACGCAATTGGTGCAACCTGTTTGTCGATTTTCGGAAAGAGAAAGGGAGGAAGATAGTGCTATTCCTAGGGGACGCTTCAAAAGCCTTGTCGTAAAACTCCCGATGACCTTCACAGAGGGTTAGTCTCGGAGTCCCGTTACGCTGTTAATTGACAACCTGCAATGACATTTCATTCACACACTTGGAAAGACCCTGCTGAATATATTACTCCTTCGTGTGTGTAGGGAAATTTTGGGGGCCATACAGTAGGAAAAAAAATGGTGGCATGTATGAAGGCAGACTCTTTCCGACTAGAGCCCGGCGTTCAACAGCTTTAAAAGCAATAATTTATTAATTATGATGCTATGCATCACAAGTACAGTGGAATCTCCCTATAACGAAATCCCTTGGTTCCAGTTGAAAAATTCGCTATAGAGAAAATTTCGTTATACGGAGATTAGAGATTTTTGCAGTTATTTAAGTAAATGTAACAAACCGTTTAGTATGTGCGATAAGTTCAAAAATATTTAATTACGACTTTCAATTAAAAATGAAGTAATATTTATTATAAATTTGTTAAAATTATACTAACTTTTATTGTATATATAAAATGCTCAAAAGTGAAGACAATTAACCGATATAGAGAATAATATGTACTAGTACGGATAAACATAAAATGCGTATTGTCACATCCATTTGCTGTTTCCACCCCCACTCCACCCCGATTCTTGGAATCTTGACCCGTAGAAATGTTGCTCTCTCTGTAGAAACCCAGGTCCCCACAGCTGCATTTCCCTTCACATAGCATTATATTGTTATGTGTTATCGCTGGAATGAACAATGCGAGTGGTTTCAGAAACAGGCACGTGTGAGCGATTTGTTTGCACAGAAATTAGCAACTTTCTTCAAAAATGACAAAAATCAAAAAGACAAAGGTCTGAAAAATTTCGTTATAGGGAGACAACCACTCCGTTATAGGGAGAATATTTTGAATGTTATTTAACATTCCGATTAAAAATTTCGTTGTAGGGAGAAATAGGCTGTAGGGAGACTTCGTTGTAGGGAGACTCTACTGTACTTCAAAAGTGATACGTCCTGTCCTACAACAGTCGTCCAGCAAGAAAAAAAATAGCAAAATTTTGTGGATGAGATTACCCCATCGGGGTGGGAGTGGACACTCCGTTAATCCAATTGCACTCTCGATAGAAGAAAAAAGAAATATGATCTCTGTTCAGCTGCAATCCGTAATTGTGAAAGAATCTAATTGGACGAGGTAAGGAAGCAAGAAAGGATATTTTAGGAAACTATTTCCACTTCATTTCGGAGGAATATATTCTTTCGTGTCCCCCGCATTTGACCATCACATTTTGTGCATTTCGTTCTTTCAGGAAGTCAAGAGTGACCAACTTTTATTTTAACCAGTTTTTTGGGATGAGTACAAAATAGTACTTTCAAATTTCGTTGTTTTCTTTACAATTCATTCATATCTTAATGTAATTGCTTTAATACTATCTCTGCTGAGTTCATTTAAAATAATAACTAAATTATTAAGCTACTGCAAGAAATCCGTGGGCCTCATTTTTAATTATCTCATTTGATAGTCTGAACAAACCAGCTCATTTTTTTTCTTCTGAAATAAAAGCTTTAACTTATTTCAATTAGTTGTGTTGAAAAAAAGCGTATTGTGTTTTATAAAATCTTTTTTAAAAAACACTATGTATACCTAAATGCTAAACTAAATATAATCTTAATTTTTTTAAATTATATTAACATGGTGTAATTATTTCTAAATTGTTTACAGACTAAAATACTGTGTAGGATTTCAGTGTAACCCACGAGGTTTGAAAGATTGTCTACCTTTGGCCTAGGCCATAATTTCTGTGATTGCATATATAACTTGTCTCTATAATAATGCCTGATAAAAATTCATCAAACAAGGAAACGTATTTCCTTATTTAAATACAAAAGTTTTTATTAAAAATACTTAAAATATTTAAGAATAAAATATTTAAAAATCAAACTAAATATTAAAACTAAGTAAAAAAAAACCTTAAAAAATGCAGTTTATTCTTTTTTAATTACTGTAATTTTGATTTACCAAGCATAAATAAAAATTGTACCTTCTTCGTATTTTGAAGTCTTAACTTTTTTCACTTCCTCAAACACTGTGCTAGTTATGAAAAATGTTCGTTGGTTGACAGTTAATATAATTTTATACTGCATTTTGACCCCATAATTGATTATATATTAATAACTAATAATTAATAATATAATTAATTAATAATTAATTATTAGTTAATAATATATAATAAATATCATATTATTAATTATATATTAATAACTATATAATTTAATAATATGTGAATACCCTTCAACCGGCCGACGTGGCCGGATTTCAATGAAAAAAAGATTTCTTCACACTACGTAGTGCATAAATTATTAATTAGAAATAAAAGAACAAAGAGAGTCGAGAACATATAGGCTGATATCAAACTATAATGCTACTCTCTTAATGAACAAAAATGCAAAATGTTGCAATTCATTGAAGCATTTGGAGAAAAGCTATAAATTTCTTGTTATGACTGCTTAGTGGATAATATCTCTTCCAAGAGTTGTCTTTTCCCGTGACGTGCAGTTACTAGTTATCTATAGTCTCAATAACTAACAACTGCCGTAATTTTTAATCAGTCGCAGAATGCTCAATCTTGAATAATTTTTTTATTTACACAACAGATCGTGCCGATGTACCTCTTAAACCTTGCATAATATCTCGTTTTTGGTTTTTTTTATTAACAATTGTGTGCCCAGCCCTCTTTGCCTGCTCCCTGGACAGAGTCCAATCTCACCCAACCCCTCGGTGCGGCCCTGATCCATGAGACATGGGCCCGGCATGAGTTGAACTATATTTTTACATTTATTTTCCTGTATGTATCATTCTCACATTCTTATTACATTAAACTGATCCATTGAAATTGGCTAGAAGTGAGATTTTCGTAACAGTGCATCACGTGACCAGAGACCAGAGGAAAAAGTTTCGTCCGCTGATTAGTTACCACAGTCACATTTCACTAGTGAAAAGCTGAGGGAGGCCGTATTTGAAGCCGCGACACGGAAGGATACCACTTGCTTAGCGGCCAGGGGGCTATAGATGTCCTGGGCCCTAGCTTTAGGGGGCGCTATGGAATCAAAACATTACCTCGCTTATGCCATTTTTAAAGCAAAACATGTTGAAGGGGCGTAAAAATAATACCCAGCCTCTTTTGCCATTTACACTTGTAAAGTCACTGATAACGACTAAAGTAAAAAAAATATGTTCCGGGCTCCTGGCGCCGCTTACTCTTGCTACGCCATTAACTGGTAACGAAACGTTAATGCGCTTATGTCACTTTTTGAAGTCAAATACGATGAGGGCGAAAATATATCATGTCCCGGGACGCCATTGACACAAGTTAAGTTACTGATAATGACTGGGGGTGCGAAAAAATCTTATTTTAACCCGAACGCCACTTACCCTCGCTACTCCTGTGAGGAATACCACTCTACTTATTCATTGGCCAGTTATAAGTCAAGTGTTATCGTACTGTGGTCGTTGCGCATTGAATCTTGTTTATTTACCATTTGAAGGTATTTGCTTTTATGAGTGGGAGGGCCACATGCTACCAGTTTTCCCCAAGGCCCCGGATCCAACAAAAGTGAAACTTGTCTTGTGCGTCCCTCAGTTTGAGAAGAGGTTATCTATCAGAAACTTAGATACTGGTTTTCAATTGAAGCCATCCCGCCAGTTCACTTAGCCTTTTCACACTTCGAAATCCCCTCCCCCCTGAAAGGACATTCCGCCGGTGGAGTCGGGATGCCGCGAAGGGTACGTGACCGGACAAAACGGGTGATGAAAGGACACTCATCGTTTGTCGCCGCGATTCACTGCCCAACAAAGGGACTCGAGGCAACGCCCGCCAGCATTAAAACCAATCCCACTATAGACGCCTGTGGGGAGTGTTTTCGATGCCAATATTTGCCGATGTTTCGCTTTTTTGGCGAGAAATGCTATGTGAAGTTTTCCTATTTCGACGACGACCGAGAGATGCAATTTGTTATAAGAATGTAAACATTTCTACTTTGTAGTTTTTTTTGTGTGTGTATGTGTGTGATTTAAAGTAGAATGAATTCCTTCTTGATTGTCTGAAAGTTGAAAATAATTTGTTATTAGTCGTTAATTGTAAACAAAGATGGAAGGTTTTCAAAACACGATGAAGAAAAACTCAGTTTCGCGCCAATCAAAGTAAACACGGAAACCCTAGCGAGCACAATGATCAACTTGGCGTGGTAAAAGACATTCCCATAGGCGCCTATAGTGGGATTTGTTTTTATGCCGCCCGCCACTTTGCGAGCAGGCCGACAGTAGTCGTGGCGATCATCGGCGGCGTGAAAGCTGTCATTTGGCGTGAAAGGCGAAACCGCGGCTTCTTAACCTGCAATGGACCTGATGCAACGGGCAGTTAAAAATAAAGAACGGTTGTTAAATGATGGTCGTTAAGAGGCAGATTTTCGAAACGTTTTTATTTCCGTTTTCTTTCAGCGAGCCTTTTTTCGTGATACTTTATTAAATGTCGGAAAGGAAGGAATGTCTAAAAATCGATTTTAAGTTATAGCGTGTGATTATACTTTTCGACAGGAAAATGAATAGCGGGCGAGATTTAATAAAGGTTTGGATTTTTAATACACTTTTGATTCGTAAGCGGGTATTTAAGTCAATGATAGATTTTTCGCAATCAGTTTTGACATAATTTATATTTTTATTCACCATAAAATGGTCTTAAATGTTGACATGCCCTATAAATAGGGTTACCATACGTGCGGATTTTCAAAATGTCCGGATTTCCGCGAGTGAATGTGGCGAAAGAGGAATTTGGTTGCAATTGAGAAAATCTGACGTATTCGAAAAAGTTGACTACATTCCGCCAATGAAAGAAAATGCGCTGTTTACATCCACTGTTGATGAGAAAATACATGAGCCTCGGAAAAAGAATATGGAGGCCTTTCTCGGAGGGTGCCATTTTTTTTTTTTTTTCTCTTGACCGAATCAGATCAGCAATAATTTTAGCTCGTCTTTTGACGGCAATTCTCATCCCTTTTTTGATTACGGATTGAAAAGAACTTTGGAATGAATAGGGGATAATAGCCTTTGTTGCTGAAAATCCCCCCCCCCCAATCAAATCAAATCATGTATGAGCCTCCTTACCCAGGACCCAGTTCAAACTGAAAATTAAAAATTTTGGCAGTTTTGTTTTAATTCTGCTTTTCTTTAATATAATTTTGAACTATCAAACAGTAATAAAAGTTGTATCTTCTTTGCGTTCTGATGTCTTAATTTTTTTTTCACTTCCTCAAACTCTGTGCTATTATTATGAAAGTGGGTCATAGGTAGGCAGCATTTAGAATTTTATACCATACTTTGCCCCCTCCCCGAAACCCTTCAATCCCCGGCGTGTCCGAATTTCAACTAAAAAAATTGCGGTAATCCCTACCTATAAATTTTATAAACATTGCATGTAATGACGGTTTTCTGAAAGAATCCAATGAAAATTCATAATTTATTCCTTTACCTGTGGAATTTAGCCTTTAGAAAATTATTTGCTTAAGGACGGTGTGAAATGCGTTTGGTGAAAAATGGTTTAAAAATATCTTTTTTTATATACAACGGACAAAACATTGTTGTTTCCGCAATGGAGGCAATGTTGTTCATTTTCTCAAAGCATTCATCTATGCAGAAACGTGCGATGAAAGTTACAGACGTCACGACTAAATGCTTTGAAAAGTGGAGTGCGATTGCCGGTTTTATGAGGGGGGGGGGGCCGGTTCCTACTTTCAAATATACAGTAAAGCACCGTTTGTATGTCGTTCAAGGGACTGACGTTAAACGAAAAGACGTATAATCGAAATTCTACTAAACAACTTTGATTATTACGAATTCAACGCTACTCATGCAAATTTATTTAAAAGTGTTAACTTTAAAGTTTATTAAGATAGTACTAATATAATAGTATGGAAATCAATAATAGAATTTTAAAATTGAACTTTCATAATAAAACAGAGAAAAATCACAATTTTATTGCATATCTTGAGTACTAATTATACATATCTTATACGATTTATGTGCATGCAGGTGGACGTTTAGTTAAGAAAATCTTGAACTGCCATCTCACGTGCTGATTGTCTGCGAGTTTTAAGTGAAGCATTACGAATCGAATAAAGTTCATTGAACGTTTTATCACTATTGTTTTGATAAAAAAGTTCGAAGTTTTCTAATGGTGTCCATAGAGTCTTTAAAGAAAGGTGGAATGTCTTCTTCATCGCTTAAATTAGCACCGGACAATTTGTCTTCTATTCATTCATCAATTATGAATATAATTTCGAAGTCATGATATCTTTATCACAGTTTACATACTAGAAAGGTGGAAATTTCAACATCTTGGAAAAGGGGAAAACGACGTATAACCGAAGCTTTGCGTCGTATAAATTTGATTTGATTTGAAAAAGGGGATTTTGGGGATTTTCAGCAACAAAGGCTATTGTTCCCTATTCATTCCAAAGTTCTTTTCAATCCGTAATCAAAAAAGAAATGAAAATTGCCATCAGAAGATGAGCTAAATTATTGTCGATCTGATTTGGTGAAGAGAAATGAAAAATGGCACCCTCCTAGAAAGGCCTCCATATTCTTTTTCGTCGTATAAACGAAGCAATTTATCATTACAAAGCATACAAATGAATCGGGACTGTGATGAAACGACGTATAAATGAGAAACGTACAAACGGTGCTTTACTGCATTATTACCGCACAATCTAATTTACAGATATTTTCTTCTCCAATCGACAGGAAATTGGGTTTTCTGCTCGCTTCTAAACGACTCGGCACGAGAATTTGCGACATCGCTCGTGTGGCGCATGCACGCTGTTGCAAAAACAAAATTAGATGTATTCTTCGATGATCGTGTTAATGTAATTGATTTCAGTTTTCGTTGAGCAGCAATTCTCAGGTATACAATCAATAAACGATCCCCACGGCTGAAATAAGTGCTTTTGCACGACAAGAAAACACTCGCGACAGAAATTTTATGCTCATCCAATGCGCCAAGCACTTGAAAAATAACGTAGTAATTACGTGAAGGCCGCGTCGTAAAGTAACGGAAGTCACTTCTTGGCTACCTGAACGGCGATATTTATTGCGCCAACCACGCCCGTTCCACCCGAGGCGTTTGGGCTGTGATAAATGCGAATGTCGAGCTTTTCTCAAAACAGGGCTTCCATGTTGGCCTTTTTAAGGCCGAATTCGCAAAAGGTGTCTTTCTTTTTCGAAAAAAAAAAATATTGGCTAGGGCCTTTTCTTTGGTTTTGTTTGTCATAATTCCAATATTAGTTTTTAATGGATTTACTTCTTTTAATAATATTTTTCTATCCATATATTTTCTTTCACGCCGCCCGTGTGGTAAGCCCACAACTGAAGTTCATTACGGATATTGAAGCTTACAGTTGTCTAGTGGGTCAAGATTTCGCATGATTCAGGAACATCAGTCGGAAGTAGAAGGTTGCGCTTTCAACCAGCATCATCTGAAAACTTGTGGACCTGGCTTTAGGAACGAGGCTTGTTTTTCTCCAACCGAAAACAAAATGTAGGCCAGTTGTTCCCTTTGCACCAGACCCGCATACAAGAAGGTTTTTCCATGAAATCGGGTCTCGAATTTACGGACATGAGACAGAGATTCTAAGGGGTCTATTCTGGTACCCCGGTTGGGTTGGGAGACGTCACTTTTCCCGGCCGTTAACAACGGAAAAAGTGACGTCTCCCACCCCAACCGGGGGTACCAGAATAGACCCCTAAGACAAGACTACTACACCCAGACTGACCCGTATGTTTGATCGCTTTTTCCATACAATTTTCATCATTTTATCTACTGCGCATTAGCTGTTTTATTCGGCTTCGATTACGTGAAAATTGAAGGTTTCGCGAAAATTCAATGCTAGCATTAACCAATCGAAGTCGGCTCTTTGGGAGAGACTTATTTTCTAAAAGGTTTGACGCTATTTTGCCATTCTTTTATGGCAGCCCTACTTCGAACGCAAAACCATTCCCGGAGAGGGGAGTAGGTAATAAGCAATCAATCCCCCTCTTGCTGGTGAATCCAATAACTTTTTTCTCGGGGGGGGGGGGTACTTGATGCTTAAATGAGAGCTTTTAACCGAAAGGCAACTGCCGCATATTCATGATGATCGCAAGCGTACCCATACTTACCGATAACGGAGCGTTATTAATAACCGATCGCAGCAGAGTGGCCCCTTATTAACGTCCCTTCTTCATCAGGGGTGCGTGTCTCCGTGGTCGGTGTTTAGGGAGACCATGTCCCTCTGTCCAGCCGCCAGGGGACATTATTTCGAACGGAAATCAGTCAGATCGAGGCATATCCATCAGGTCACTGAATTTAGATGATCATGAGCAGTACACTGTCGGCGGGAATTGATGTCCTGTCAGAGGACTTTGGGGGGTTGTTGGTTTTATGGTTTCCTGTTTGGAACAGGATTATCTTTCACGGAATGACAACCTGTCAAAAATTTAAGCGTAAAAATTATACATGCCGGAATGTATTAATAAACATTATATCAGCAACATTATACAGCATGCCAGGATTTTGGCAGCAGTTTCTAACGAAGTTAAGAAATGATGCGATCCTGAATAATATTTGTTTCATTAAGGTAATCCTAAGATAATTTTAATTCCCGATTATCCAAAGCTAATTTTTTCTCTTACTAAACTATGTAGAATCCATAATATGAAGAATACCAAGAGAACGACAGCCCTTTTTTTTGTAGTGAAAGCCAATGAAATTTCATACTTTAATTAAGTGTTCCTTTTCCCTTCGAATTTCTCCTGTACTTCTACAGTATGATGAGCCTAGCTTGACTCTGCAGTGAAGCGAATAGGGTACGCATTTCATCTTTTCCCACTCACAGATTTTGTTCATAATTTCACGCACATCTATAATTTGGATGCAAAAAGACCGCAAACCAAATTTCACAAGTAAACAAGTAGTTTTTACTTTGTCGGATTTAATACTAAAAATTTGATGCAGATGTACAAATTTTGATGCAAAGACTACAACTCAAATTTCATTCATTCAATTCATTGTGTTTAGTTCAGATACACACTGACTGACAGACAGAGATTCATAATTCTCGAAAAGCGCTTTCTTCGAAGATTCAGGAATTTCTAAAACGTGGAGATTCATCAGATTCTGAACGTTAAATTTTTCGACTATTACAATACTTTCCCTTTGTACGCTTCGTATGGACGAGTTTTCTGTTTTGCTTATTTTGGGTTCACAGACCGTTTTCCGGTAACCCTTCGGTTTAAGCAATGGCCAAATCCGCTTGGATACTGTATCAAGCGTATCTTTCTTTACTACTCAAAGCAGTGAGTTTTGTGTTCTTTGAGTTTGTGTAATCCTTTCTTTTTAAATCGGTTAAAACAAGAAAGCTCTTAAAACGACTAAATTCCAAATGGAACGATTGTAATTAGATAAATCGTTCGGTTAAGCATTTAACCACCAGTGATTATCTAAATCGATTGGTAAAAAATTTAGCCTCCAAATAAGCCTTAGAAGTCGCCAAAAAGAGGGATAGAGAACAATTATGGCAGCCTTTCCACAAATTGAAGCTCTTATTTTAAGTAAACATTGAGAGTTACAGCAATAGGAATATCAAATTTACTGTTTTCAAAGTATCTTTGAGCCATAACATTAGAAAACTCTACTTTAAACGTTAATTAACATCTTCAAACAAAGTGTTGAAATCTGAAAGATTCCCATTGACTTAGCAATATACCACCATAGGTGGTAATGGCGAAAGTCCATTAATGTAAATAAAGAAAGCAGAAAACTCGTCCATACGAGGAAGTGAAAAAGAAGGTAGAATTATGTAATTTAGTAATTAGTATCTATTTTATTTATTTGCCTTAATTTTTCAAACTTAAAATAAGAAACATAATAAGCAAGTTATTAAATTGATTGATTATTATGTTAATGAAATTCATTTATAAAAACACGAAAATTCAGGAGATTCAAATATGCAGCGCTGTTCAGGGTAGGACTAATCTTACAAATTTTGCTAACCCCTTAACAATGGTGCCCGAATATCACATCACCGTGCATTTAATCTTACAAGATGAAATGAAGTCATTCGTAGACGTTACATAAAGGAAAAAAAGTGGAATTCATAAAAATCTCAAAGTGTCCCATAGACTCTTAGTGGGATCAATAAGCAATTCATTCTCAAAACAGAAGGTGTCATATTGTTAGAACAGCAGAGAAAACAAAAAAGTTAATGGATTAAACGAAGATTTACAATATTTTGGTTAAGGAACAGAACAAAGAAATCTAGGGCATTTTCTTGTGCCGTTTACGTACAGTAAATGTATATAAATGTATGTCTTTGCTTTTAAGTCGAAATGTTTGCATCTTTTAAATACATGATATGTTTTATTTTGCCTTTCTACAACATTTTAGATTTTTACGCTATTTGATTTTCCATGTTCTTATGTATTCGACCAGTTTTTTGGCGCCGTGTTTGATTTATTTTTATCTTAAATGTTGCATTTTTTTATTTTTTAATCTCAAGTGTGTATTTACGTTTTTAAACTTTTAAACTCCTGGTGTGTTTTTATTAGACTCGGTGTTTGTGTATTTTGACTTTTTGACCCTTGCCTTTTGGAAATGAACTTTAAATTTTTAAAAAATACGGCTTTTGGTGTCATAGTGTGTCTTAAAGTTTTGTGATTATGTGTTTTCGTTTTTAATTACATATACGTTTGCGTAAGTTTCATGATTTTATGTATTCTCTGTGTTTCACTTTTTGTTTTCTAAGGCACATTATTTTTTATTTACTCATTGTGGCTTTTGTTGTTTGTCAGCACTCTGTAAATGGAGTTTTCTCTGTAGTGTGCTTTTCTTTAAATAAATATATTCCTATTCTTAAACTATAAGTATAGCTGTAATTGGTAAATGCTCCGTGAATATCGTCAGAAAAAAAAAGCCAGCCAAGAGAAACCGTTTCGAATCATTTGAATAGCATGGATCTAGAACTTTGTATAGGAGTAAGTCGTCTGCTAAATAATAAAAGCTGTTTTCACTTCGGGAACCGTTTGACTGCGCTTCTGCGGGCTTATTAAGAACATAAAATGTGAAGTAGAACGTCGCAAGAAATGAAGTTTGCTCCCCTTTCATTCCCGGGCCTCTCTTCTTTTCACTGCATTCGTAATAATCCGTGTCACAAAGAATACCGCTGCAAGGCGGAGAATTAAAAAAAAAAAAGCGAAAAGTGAATGATGCTTGACCGCCATGTCAACAATAACTGCTCCGGTCTCGGCTCGTAAATTCGTTTTTGTCCCTCCTTTTCACACCCGTCGACTGGCAACAGGTAATCCAGGAAATGGCGTCGAACGGAGAAACGGCAGACGATTTTGAGAGAAGTGCGCGGAATGATATTCCGAACAAAACGCAATTCGATTCTTCTGGGCCAAGCAGCACAGTCAATCCTTGAAATGACTCCTAAGCGGGGGTTATTACGACACAAATCCTGCGAGTTATTGCCGCGTCTTTGGGGAGAGGGGTTTTATGATTTGACAAACAAACTTAAGTGTCGTGTTTCCTGGTGTTATGGGCCAGAACGATTGCGCAGAATGCAGTTTTGAGGGTGCTTGCCGTTATTAAGGCAAAGAGACTTGCAGTCGGAGGAAAATAACGTTAAATGGACATCAAGAGTTTCGTTTTGGTGCGGATTTATGCATCTCGACTTATGTTGGTTTTCGGTTTATGGCTATCTGCACATGCGCAACTTTCAGGATTTTGGACAATGAGTTCTTACGAGTTCGAGTTCCCCCCTGAATGTTAAATGGTGGCAAATATATTTTATGAGCAAAAATTCACGCCTGGATTAAACAGCTGATTTTATTGTACCTGGTTTAATGGTAATGACTCACTGTGGAGGAAACTTTGGCATTTTTTGCGATTCTATAAAATTCTGTTCCATATACTTTATTCACTTTTATGAAAGTAGCACTTCGAAATGAATCTTATTTACCCGTAAATAGCATTATTCCAACTTCGAAACTAAGAATTTAATTTAATGCATTAAAATACGAATTTTACGTTTCTCTAAAATCATTCGTGATCGCAGCGATCAAGCTAGCGAAGTCGGGAGTTGTCACAAACTTTGGGAACCCTTTTGCAGCGATATGAAAGATTCTTTAGATTTCTTTTTCCCTCCATGTATCAATTGCGCGCCAAAAAGTATTCAGGATATATTATTTATATTTCAGCATTCTGTATCAGTATTATGTGGCTAGAAAATGATGCTGTCTTTCTGTTTATTTAAAACTGGAAGAAACAAAAAAGGAAAGTAGAGGCTCAAATTTCAGCTTATCATATGTCGATATGAATTTTGGGGACCACATAAATCAGGTTCTGAATTGCTTACCCCATCCCACACGCTTGTCAGGGCATTTTAAAGTTCTACCAGAATGGAAAATTACTTTTGGACCCATAAACCATCACGATGAAAGTTGATTTGCCAGAAATTGTAGCGAAGTTCCCTTTTGTTCTGTTTTATTGTGTTTTCGGTTTGAAAATTTAAATGGAGATGGCTGAACATGCTTGAAATAAAGAATTAAAGATAATTTGTTAGATTCAGTGGCGGCACGTAAGCTCAGGAACTGCAAAAAAATGTTCATCAAGAGAATATAATTTTAAACGCTACTTTATCTCCAAGCAGGCCAAATTTTTTAATTCCAAATCCAGATGTGAAATTTCCTGATTTTCAAACAACGCAAATAACCAGCATATGACATTTTCTATTAGTTTTTCTAACAAAAATTAAAGTGAATATTGATCTGGCGATTCCTCTGACGAAAATAATAATAATCGGAGCTCCACATATACACTTCCCTCCTTGCCCAGTTCACTCAATAACACTCTTTTAAAACTAAATATCAAATAACTCACATACAGAAAATTTATTTTTAAACTAAAACATATTAAATACATTTTTTACTGAAATACTCTAACAATTTGAAAATTTTAGAATAGTATTATTTGCTTGAATCTATCCTCTCAACACGAACCGAAACTCATAAACAGCCAATGAAAATTCCAACTTGTGTGAGAGTGAGGAAAAAAAAAGGAAAATATATTGTAAAGAGCATCTTTCTTTCGTTCAGTTGGCTCCGTGCCAGCCAGAGCTGTGTTGACTTGCAGCCCAAAGCCCGTCTAAGCTAAAGGAAGAAAGAGTTGCCTTTTCACTCCGGATTTTCTGCTCAGTGAACAGATTTCGAGGGGGTGGGGGAATTATTTTGCAGCTCAGACCTGCGTCTCTCTTCGTTTGGATTCATTTTATGTCTTTTTTCAATTTTTATTACTTTTTTGCATTTTCGTAAGTCATTGAACTGTGAGAGTGGAAAAGTAAGCAAATAAGATTCAAAACGAAAAATACAAGTTTAAAAAATAATTTCAGGGGTGTTGCAGCTCTGCAGCCCTAATGGACGAGCCGCCACTGGTTAGATTATACATATTTTACGAGTCCAGAATATGAACTTTATGGTGTTGGTTCTAAGCCCACTTGGTCTAGCATATCTACCAAGTCCATAAATCAAGGACTCATCCTTCATCAAGTGTTGCACCTTCTATTAGTCAAAGTAATCTGGGTTATCTAGGTGTCATCTGACGTTGATTTAAGATGAGTTGAGAAGTGTTAGTTCCAATATATGGGGCAAGTTATCTTCCCTGAGGAGTTTCAGGGGTAACAGGTCCGCATATGCGTTTTTCTTGGAAGAAAACTAGGGAAACGTTCGGCAGTCAGCCCAACCACAGCAAGCTGGTTACGTGCTGGTATAATCTGTTTAAGTAATCTGCAAGCTTCTTCCCCCAATTCATGTTCCTCAATCATGCCAAACCGTAATCCATTAGGCCACTAGACATCCCAGCCAAGCTCCAACAACTTCCCGTGCGTGGACAAAGACACATGTGGCCTAGTGGCGTAGAGAGGGTTAACTTAACTTTCGTCAACGGCTTCCGGGAATGGTTTTATTTCGCCCCCTCATCGTAGTTAACTTTAAAAAGTGACATAAACTTATTAACGTTTTGCCATTATGGCCAGTGTCGTAGCGAGGGTAAGTGGCACCTGGAAATAATATGATTTTCTTTAACCCAGTCGTCATCAGGGGCTTGGCAAGCGGAAGTGGAGCCAGTGGTAGGGTATTATTTTCACGCTCCATCATCATGCTTTGCTTTAAAAATGGCATGAACGCAGTAATATTTTGACTGAATTGGAGCCTCCTAAAACTGGCGCCATCTATACCCCCTTGCCCCTATGTCGCTACGCCACTGATGTGGCCTACCGAAGGACCACCTCTTTACGATTGGCCAATTCTAGGCGCTTCTGGTCATTGGCTTGCTTCAGATTTTCCAGCTGGATACTATATTTAATCGAATTCATTGTTTGTTAAGGTGACAGCAGCTCGTAATAGACAATTCCATTTCAATCCCACCATCAACACAGCGTAACTTTCTGGGAAGGGATGTTTGCCTTTGGGGTGGTTGATGGCGACTCAAACGAATGATTCCATGGTCGTTTCCTCTCAATATTATTATAGACGATTCATTTCTCACCGCCCGTTGTCACTCGTTTCTAAAATGAAAAGTTTTAGTTGCTTCTGAGAAATAAATCGTGGAAATACGATCAATTTAAAGTTTTCTCTTCAGTGGAGCACTCAACAAGGCGATTACCGAAGCCAGGATGCTTCAAAAGTTCATAAACGTTCGCGTATTCGACACTCTTAAGTCTCTGCGATTTTTCGCAATTTGTAATACGTTTATTATTTATGACTGGCGCGGATTTTGCAACCTTGTTTGATGCATATCATGCGCTTTAATTTTCCTTGTTCTTATGTATTCAACTGTTTTTCAGTGTTTTTAAATGGGTCTGCGTTCAATTTTTGTACTGCGCAATTGATTTTTATTTCTCGTGTGCATTTTTTTCTTCAAACTTTTAAACTCCTAATATGTTTTTAAGCATTTGGTGCTTATGTGTATTTAACTTTTTGATCCTTGCTTTTTTGAAAAGGTCTTTTGATTTAATGTTTTAAATTTGAATTTTTTTTTTAAATTTTTCAAAAATAAAAACATTTTGTGACAGTATACGACTTTTAGAATCTTATTGAGTCTATTAACGTTTTTGTGATTGCGTGATTTCGTTTTAAATTATTTATGCGTTTGCACAATTTTTATGGTTTGTGTTTTCAACCTTTATATTCTCTGGATTCAACTTTTTATTTTCAATTGCGTTTTTTAATATCTTTACGATTCACTCATTGTGGCTTTTGCTCTTTGCGTGTTTGTTGTTCATCGCACTCTGTAAATGGAGTTATCTCTGTGGTGTGCTCTTAATTAAATAGATAACTAAATATTTTACAAAATTACAGTCGAAGTGCTTCAGAAAACGCACTGCGATTGCAAACGCTTCTAGTATAATTTCTGTTTTCAAGAGTATGTTCTTTATTGCGTCACTGATTCGGTACCTAAACATTCTGTTTACACACGATTAAAAAAATACATAAAAATAAAGAGAGGCAAACAGAGGGGCGCAAATTTATATCCCGAGGGAAAGCTACCAAAGCAGTATTCTTTGAAAAAAGGTCTTATCGTAATAACTGCTCTTTCTTGTAAAATTCCCATCCTTAACATCCAATGAAATTTTTTTTTCTTAACCCGATAGCATTATTTGAGACATCTGAAATCGAGGACCTCACAGCAGACATCTGACACCCCTCTCACGAAACAAAGCTGCCAGCCTACCCGACCTGCTATTTCAAAACGAGTAGCGTGCGGTGACACTGTAATTGAGAGCGACCACGAGTCATTACCTCATCATGGACTCTTGATTCCTTTTCCTCGAAGACAAACTCGCGTTTGGCAGCGCTTTTTTTCCCGACCCTTCAAATATCAAAATATAATTCCGATTCCATTCAATGGATGTTATTTTTTATTACTTCCTCCATTCCGATGAAACGGCTTCGACATCGGTATTACAGTTTTCGAGAAGATAAAAATCAGCTTTCAGAGTGTCTTTAAGTGTCCGTCTGTCTGTTCGTTTGTGTCTTCGTGTGTGGCAGAGATACTGCTTCGAGATCGTTTTAAAAATGGTGAAGTTTAATTACGGGGTAGAGAGGAACACAGAAGAGGAGCGTCGCGCCCATTTAAATACCAGATTGGAATGTCGCGTGATTTGGGGCCGTCTCTGGATTCCTGACGTCCGAGATGTCGTGTCAAACGAAACGCTGATTGTCTCCAAGCTTCGATGTTGGCTGGAGCGTCGTTTAAGATGTCATCCCGTGTTGATTTAGAGAAAACTAATAGCTGATGATAATCACCATCTGCAGTTTCGTCATTTCGGAATGATTTATGAAAACGATACTGTAGTGATGACATGCTGACAGGAGTTTACCAGATTCTTAAGGTAAAAAGAGCGAGAGAAATTTTCAAAGAAATTGCCTTGGATAAACAGGTACCTTGAAAAAAACCACTGAATTTCTTCACTACTCTAAGCATAAGCTTAGGAAAATAAATAAATAAGACGATAAACACTTTAAGCAGCAATTAATAAAAAGTAAAAAGTTAGTTTTATTTAGTATGATTATTTTGGAATTTTTAGTAAAAACTTGAAGATGATTTTTCTCAACACATGTGACGTGAATGCTAAAGCATTCAGTTTCATTGTGATGCAAATGACAGGAATGCTACTGCATTCAATTTTTCAGTTCAGTTCATTGTAAAAAATAAATCGCCTGTCTATTTTCTGCAGCTCATCAATATGCTTACCGTCCGCGAACATGTTAATATTAATGAAATATTTGTGTGATGGGAACACATGATATCAGATTTCGTTCGGCATCAGGATTGATAGACTTGAAATCTAGCTATAATAAATCATGAAGCTATTTAAGCTCTCGTGATTTGTGAGATCCTGAATTGCTTCTATAACAAAGATTTAACTATTATTCACAACAAGCAGAAATAATGCAATCAACGCGGAAAAGGATTGCCGATATTAAGACATTGACGTAACGGGGGATGGGCAAGCGGGGATTTAGTTGTTTCGGCTGCAAATCTAGAGATCGTTATTTTACGAAGCTGACCTATTATACAGGGTGTCCACACTTATCGTGGTCCAATAGCTAATTTCTAAACCGTTAGAGATAGACATATAGTTCCAATGGGGAAAAATGCTTTAAATGAAGGGAAGAATTATAATATATGTTTTTTGAGTCACTAAATATATTCCTGAAAAAGTTACGAATTCTAACTTTTTATACGGTCCCCCGGTCCTATCAGTCACATTTAGTAAAATATCCTTGACACACTCAAATTTAAGCAAAAAAAGTCCCACTCTTTTGCGACTAAAACTAACCGAGTTATAGAGCTTTGAATATCGCTGACTTAGACCACTTTACACCATTTCAGTAGCCGTCTTGAAGACGACTCACCAATCAATGCAGAGCACTAGCTCGACGAGGCCGCTGATTGGTTAAAAATCATGAAATTCGATGCTCCAGAACTCGCTCACTTTTAGTCGCAGAAGAGTGGGACTTTTTTTGTTTAAAATTTTAGAGTGCCAAGAATATTTTGCTAAATATGACTGACAGGACCGGGGGACCGTATAAAAAGTTAGAATTCGTAACTTTTTCAGGAATATATTTATTCATTCAAAAATCATATATTATAATTTTTCCTTCATTTAAAACATTTTTCCAATTGGAACTATATGACTATCGCTAACGGTTTAGAAATTAGTTATTGGATCACAATAAGTGTGGACACCCTGCATATAATCGCTACGGTATTTATACATAATAACCGGACATTATGTATAATAAGCGCAGTAATTCTATATAATAACCGATTATCCACATTGACCGTAACTACACTTCACTGAGTATTTAATTTCAACAACGCAACAAACGACTAAATCATAAAGAGAGGGGGAAGGTTGAATGCACGAAGTTTCGCATGGTCTTACTGGCATAAATTAATCGGCATAATTTAGCATTTTCCCATTAGTTGCTGAAAATAAAAATAAAGTCCTTAAAGTGTTGCTTATTTTCAAATGATAGCTCGTTCTTTGCTTACTTCTCGGTTTTGACTCCAATCTTCTTTTTTAAACGAAAATATTCTTAAATATTTCTTTAAATTCGAGTAGTCATCAAGAGACGTATAAAATGGGTCAATATATAGTCGTATGTGACTACCTTCGGAGCACTTTTAAAACATTTTTGATGAAACAGTCATGTTTTTAATTAAAATGAGTTATAAAACTAGGAATCCCAATACAATTTCATTGACTTTCAAAATATAGGCAATTTTTTAGCAAAATTTTAGTGGAAATTTGCACTTACGCCAAACCTCCTATAACAAGTTCTATTGAATATCTTTCATCAATTATTGCACACTATATAGCTACCATGCGTATCTGTGTTGTGATCTAAAAGATTTTTAATACGTCTAAAAGTTTTGCAGATATTCCAAACTTCGTGAACAAACTAACATTTAAAAAAAAATCATCGATTTTTTTTTCTGTAAAAAGTCATTAAAATAAGTAAATATAGGCATAGAGCTTAGATTTTAGTTCAAAACATAGCTAGAAACAAAACATTTTGTGGACAAATTTCATTTTATTATCTTAAAAACATTTTCCAAAAGGATGTTTGCCACGAAGAAAAATATCTAAAAACACAATTTCTCAGAAAACGCTTTTAAAGATTTTCATACAGTACAAAAAATTTTGTACTCACCTTGGAATCTTAAAACTCGCCATATTTACAAGTCAAACCATCTTTTAGTTTATTTTAAACGACTTTTGTGTTCTTTTAGCTTTTAAAATTTTTTTCTGAATAATTTTGTGTAATAGGTAGTGAATGACGTCTCGATATCTGAATTAGCTTTTTGTCAATTTCACTGTAATTTTTAAGCATCAATGGATAAATTTGTATTTCAAAACACTTGAGAACAGGTAATAGTTCAAAATAAATGTAATTAAAATATAAAACTGCAATTTGAGCTTCAAAAAATACTGCTGCCTGTGTTGTAATTTTTTTTTAAAAAAAAGTGTCGCCAAAAACCAATAAAAATAAGAAATGGAAGCTTAAATCTACATTTTTAGACAATGTATTGCTTGAGAATTAAAAAAATAGTTGTTCAAACTAATTGTTTGTATTTTTAAGGCTCTTTTAAATTGCCACTTCCGGTATCAGAATTGTCACTCCCGGTTTATTATTTATGCTATAACTTTACTTGTAATTAAAGTAGAAACAAAAATAAAGCACTTTTAGATACTTAAATGTATCGCTATAAAATGAACAAATAAAAAATCTTCAGCAACACGAGGAATTTAGGGCAGTCACGTACCTTAAGAACACATTTATGATATAATTTGCCTCTTTAAAAATTCATATTTTATTTTTAAGTAATATTTGAATAATAAACTTAATATTAAAGTTGCATTGTAAATACAATCGCTTAAGAAATAACCTAATATAAATATAAAATCAATCCTATCATTAGCTTGCCTTCGTAAACTACTTTCAATTGTGCGAATAAGAGATTTTCTTCTTATCCATCGCAATGGTATAGAATTCCCAACACATCCTAGCAATTCCCGAGACAACTTCATTAGCCACAAAACAGAGAAGTCTGTGAACTCTCCTTCGTGAACATTCGACATTGATTGATAACTTAACTCTTAACGTTACCACTGTTAGACTGAATTCCGTATTCATTCGAGGACCGGGAATTCGTGTTTGTCTCATTCATATTCTTATCTATCATCATCTTCATCCTGATGATTGCAGGCTGCAGTCCTCCCGTGCAACACTGCAGGTGCCAAAGCCTAAGTCGATTAGGTGATTGCAGGGAAGCAAGGATAAGTCAAATCTCTTAATATTTCCATGGAGATTTGAATTCTGTACTCATTCGAGGACCAGCGGCCCATGTTCTTATCCATCGTTAACTCTCTGGAGGTCTTCATTTTCCCAGTGCAACTCTGTAGGTGCTAAGCCTAAGATGTGATTGAAGAGAGCAAGGATTAGGGAAATGATTCGAAGAATTCGCAGAAAGAAAAGTTCCTCCCTTCCAACTGTAAAGGACGGCAAAACCTCCTCATGAAAGGATGATAAAGTAACGAAAGATTCGAACAAAGCACTTCAGTATCCGTCAATGGGCATTGAAATGTTTTGCCAATGCTAGGTTTAGAAGGATTACATTTCAGAGATTAGCCAACTTTATTTGAGGAAGGTTTCTGGAATAGACACCATATGTATTGAAACTCCCGCAACCAGGTAGGTCGTTGAAGGGAGATTGAGATCTCTTTAAAGCTTTGCAACAAAATCGGTTATTCTTTCTCAAGAACTGGACCAAGGATTTTACTTTCCGTATACACAGGGAAGGTATCGTAAAGCTAAGAAATTGGCCGTTGCGATTTTGTCAAAATTTGGCGTTTCCCACCTCCCTGAGTCCGAGAAACAGGTTTTTCAATTGTGCCTGTGCATTTCTCCGTCTATTTCCGCGTGGATTTGAAACGATACCAGCCAGGTGGGTAAGATTAGGCATGTGATCAATACACTCGGATTGCAGATCTGTAGGGGAGACTTGATCCGTTTTTCAGTTTTTAATTTTTATTTTGGAAGAAACAAAATTTTTAAAGAATGTTTTCAGTCATTATTAAAGGCTTATTTATCTTTTTTGTTGTAGTATTTTTTTATTTTTGAAAAACCATTTTTAAAATAAAAATAAATTGTTTTCCAACAATTAGAAAAGGGATCAAGTCTCCCCAATTGCAGGGAGACTTGATCCTTGAAACAGAAGAATTGAAATGATTCAAATTAAGTAGTCGAAATCAAATTTATTGTTGACTAACATGTAAAAAAGGGAGAAAAACACATTTAGAAAATTCTACATTATTGAAAATCACTGTTTCCCATATGAATGATTGTTATCGCTGAAATTAATGATCAATTAACATTTTCAAAGCTTGAAAAATCAAAAATAAATGTTAAAATTCTTGCAGTTCGAAGAGTTCCACCAAGCATGGGTGGTTTAGGTAGTTTTTTGACAATCTCGTCATTGTTCACAACACTAATGTCACCATTTTCTGGATAAATAAATTGGTTGGAATGAAGTCCTCTTTTTTCTTAGAAAATTTATTTCGCATTCAGATAATGAAATCTTCTTTTCAATTTTTCCTACGGAATGACTAATTTTCTCTTTCCGTTAAACGCCACCATGTTCTTGCTAATCATCATGTGCAGCCACAAATTAACTTTCTACCTTTGTCAACCATCCAAAATCAAGGTAACCATATTCTAAATAATATTGATATTATCTAAATGTGACTTGAAAATCACAATGGCCAGTAGGGGGGGAGGTAATAAAATTGTCAATATTAATTTAACTTTGGGAACACTTGATCCCAGGATCAAGTCTCCCCATACAATGGGGATCAAGTGTCCCTAATGTGCATGTGTTGGAAAAAGAATTGTTAAATCAAAAGTAAAGAAACTGTATTGGATGTAAATAACAACATTTAAGCAGTAAAAAATGTTAATATATTATATCAATAAACTTAAGTAATTTAGTTATATTTAGCAAAAAATAAGAAACATAAACTACCAACTCCAAAAGAAGTTTGACTATAAGAAATCAGAGATTCCTTTCTTACAACAAAAATAAAAATGGCTGAATGAAATATGTTGTCAGATCTGTTGATAAGGAATCACTTTATTAGTGTTGCCAGTTTCAGAGACTTAATTGCATTTTTTCTCTGGTTTTAGACCTAGGGATCAAGTCTCCCCAACCAAATTTTGGACTAAATCCGAGAAAGGAAAGGGGACATTTTATTAAACCCATGCTCGAAATTTTCTCTATACTTTGAAACTATACAAAATCTATAATATAAAACAGAAAATAGATCTGTCTGTCACAAGAACTCTTCCTAAACGGTGAACAGTAGCGACGTGAAAATTGCACATGACATTCTGGGGTGCATTTCTAGGTAAACTGTGCTATCTTCAACTTTCAGAATTTTCAAGTGTTTAAGATATTTAATTAAATAACGAAAATTAAGCTATTTTTGGATGCTTTTTTTGCCAATAACTTTGGAAATTCTTATTTTTAAACCACCTTAACACTTTCGCGTTCATTGGTTTCGAAGTGAAACCATATATTGAGCCTTCTTTTTACTGCGCATAGGCGAAACGTAACGTAATTTTTCTTTCCTAATTTAAGAGCCAGATAAATAATCCAACTTATATAAAAATTCCACTTCAATACCGTTAGTATTCACAAACATATCGGCATTGCAACAGCTAAATTGATTTCGATTTCTAAAAGAAACAAAATGATGAGGGTTCTTGCACGAATTGATATTTTTTAAAATTTAATCTTTGAAAGTAATATTGAATTTTATGAAGGTTGAATATCGTAAATTCGCTGGTATACTTCTAAATTAAATACATAATTTAAATTGCATTTCCGTGATAACT
Source organism: Araneus ventricosus (assembly GCA_013235015.1). Lineage (NCBI taxonomy): Eukaryota > Metazoa > Arthropoda > Arachnida > Araneae > Araneidae > Araneus > Araneus ventricosus. The sequence goes on along the minus strand of BGPR01006197.1, from coordinate 50,694 downwards.
TATTCGGAGGAAAAACAGCCCGTTACCGTACTTCGGTTTCACTGTGAAACAACAAATTTCTTAAAAATAAAAAACGCTAAATTTTTATTCTTTACATATTTATGATCAGCTACATCATTTTGAAATAAATTTTCAAGACAAAACATCTAGTGAACTTGAAAGGGTTAAAGATCAACAAATTATTTTTTTTAAAGTCTCTAATTCCATGCGGTACAGTTTTTCTTTAATTGTAATTAACGTTTCAAAATTAGTTTTTAACGTAATTTGTAACGATACTTTCTATTCTTATAAAATTAAATTCAAGCCAATTTACTTTCATCAAATTTTCCATTCATGGGCTTTTGCCATTGTTAAAGTTATGATAAGAAAATATTGGGTTTTTTTGCACACTTAACACCAAGGTAGACTTTTCACTTCCGGTTTTATGTCTTAGCATACACCTTTTTTACTTTCTCGTATACGAAATATACAAAGAGAAAGTATTGTAATCGTCAAAAAATTCGAACACGAGATTTTGACGAATCTCCACATTTTAGACCTCCCCGAGTCCGAAAACACAATTTTGGAATTATATCTGTCTGTGAACACGATAACTCAAAAACTATTAAAACTACAGGGATGAAATTTGGTATGTGACCTTTACACATAATTTGTAGGTTTCTGTCAAATTTTGGACAAAATCCGTCAACGGGAAATCTGTCTGTATGTCCGCGGTCATGTGAACACTGTAACGCAAAAACTTGAATAGCTAGATGGATAAAATTTGGTACACAGTTTTGTCATCAGGAATGTAGGTTGTATCAAATTTGGACGAAATCTGTCAAAGGGTTGACTGTCTGTCTTTATAAGCGCATACTTTTGAACGCAATAACTTCTTTAAAAAATTACTTTGATAAATGAAATTTGATATGTGGCCTTTTTACCTTAATGGTAGATTTGTGTCAATCGGTTATAAAAAAAGGCGTTCAAATTGCAAATTTCGTTTTTTTTTTAATCTTATAACCAGCCTTATTGGCAATCACGCCGACTTCAAATTGCACTTCTGCGTTGGACGATCTTCGGAAATCATGGTATGACGTTTCGCTTATTTTTTTCACCAGTGCGTTAGGGGTTCTTGTTCATTTTACTGCCTTTGAGCTTATTTTTTTCTCTACATTTGTTAGGAGTATACGAGAAAGTTTAGGGGAGACCATTCCAGCTGGTTAATATGGTTGCACAGTAATCCAACGACGTTAGTTAATTACTCTCTCCATGAGATGTTTTGTTTAATTTTCACAAATTTTTAAATGATCCTAAGCAGTGTGTAAAATCATTGGGTTCGGTTCCTATGGGTGGGAGAGGACCTAAAGAGAAAAAGAAAGAACACTATGTGCCATTTTTCTGATCAGTCACCCAAACGCTACAAAAAGAGAATTGTATTCCGGATAATGGCAATAAAAACCAAAATATGAAAGAGTGTCTGCTGTCGCCATAGCAATCAATGATGGGGAGGGAAAAATGGAGCTCCAAAGACTGCTAAATTCGTATCAGGTGGTTAAAACTACTGAAAGAAAAAAGAAGAGAAGAGTTTAACTGCTGGCCGATTGGGTCAGACAACATGGGAATGGACGGACGGAAATCAACGAAAGACGCTGCTGCCCAAAACTGCTTTATTAAGTTTAAAGTGTTAAGTAATTAGACTTGGAATTTTTATTTTATCCCGAGCAACGCTGGGTATATTAGATAGTATACAGAGAAAACCCAAGACAAAAAGCGTCATATTTTCAAAGACTACCAGCCACTGATATTGAATGAAAATATCTAGATTTAGTTATTGTGTTCAGATATACAAGAATGGGTGTACAGATAAATTTCCCTTTTGACGAATTTCGTCCAACATTTGAAACAGATTGACATTACGAGTTGATTTTCACAGAGAAGAGTTCAAATCATGAATTGAAATTTTTAAATAGATGCTTCAATGCTTAGCCATCGGAAGAAGGACGATTTAGCAAGAAATTATAATAATTTTAAAGCAGAAAAACTGTGTTGTTGTGTTGTATAACTTAAATAATGAACACCACAAAAATGAATAAATATAAACACTTTATTTTGATTTAAATAGAAAAATAATTCGTAAGGCACATAAAAGTTATTTACAATGGCCAATGAGAAGATCAGTCTTCTCAAAACTCTCTGTGCTGCTCATGAACTTTTTCAGAAATGGAATCATCGTTCAAAGTAATATTCACATAAATAAAGACGCTGTCTATTCAAACAAAATGTGCGATGAATTTAACAAGAAACTATCGGCAGTTTTAAAAGAAAATACGTATGAACTATAATATAAATATACAGGAAGTTTAAGGAGCAGAAGTACTCTTATAAACTCTTGTTTCTTCAACTAGCTAACTTTTCTTTTTAGTACAAAATTCGATAAATTACCAACGGTGAAGTTTTGTGCATTTTTTCTTTCAATTCACGTTTTCCTAAGAATAGCACCTTTGTTTTTTGACATCGAAATATTTTTCTTAATGAAATTAAATATTAAAATTATGCCAACTAGAAATGAAAGCGCATAAATTACCCATTTGATCAAGATTTCGGATTAACAATTATCTGTAGCAGAGTCGAGCTCGATAAGCCTATCCACTTACCAAGCTCCAGTGGGCTACAATTCTGCCTGAACAGCCGAATTTTAATGGACAGAATATTTTGAAAATGTTTATTTTACTTGGCAAGATACTACATAGTTGAATTGTCTTTTACTTGGGAAGAAAAATCGAAATAAACTCTTCCTTGTAATTCAGCTTGTGAGGCAGCCAATACGATGTTCTTGAACTATTTGAATTTTTGTGATTGGTCATGAATATATTTCTAACCAAAATCTGAACGAATAATATAAAATATCCCTGAATTAAATCAAATAGATTAACCATTGGTTATAACGACACAAGGCAAAGAATTCACAATCTAAGGAAAATGCGAGAGATTTTTGGTAAAACAAGTCGATGGTTTCTTGTTAAACATAATAACGTAGGAAGCCTTCACACAGCTTTCCTTCTCCGTGATCGTCAGCATGTTTGCCAGCCCAATACTGTTTTGAAAATACATTTGGCATATACATGTCATAAATATATTTTAGTACTTTGAATGCACATTTCAAGACCTTACTGAACAAGTCTTGTTTCCGCGATCTGTGGCTTCCTTGCTCGAGGTCGCACTTGGGATTTGTTGTCATTCAGAATTCAACCAGTCGCACCGTTTCCTACGCAATATACAACAGTCCGTAGGAACAGTACTGAGATCCTCATCCATCAACTCGCTGGCATTTGATGTCCGACATTTCACCGGAGAGGTCGAGGCACCCTTACTCCCCTCGAGCACCAACGGATCTTTGCGTTCCCACGACGGGAGGTAAAGTTGGACATTCACGGTAAGGCTACTCTCCACGCAGTTTGGAACGCACCGCTCCAAAACCCGCCGTCAATGCAAAAATCCGATGAGAATTGGCTTGGTGCGGTCGAAAAGTGTGGATTTTCATCTTCGTTCTTTATCCATTTGGAGTGTTGGGTCACAGGGGTTGGGTTGGAGCCTAGGGGATCGGAATGACAGCTTGCATGGAACCTCCGTGAATGACCCATCTAAATGGACGAGCTGAAAACCATAATGTTGTGGAGTGCTACCACGCCATATGGCTTGGAGTGGTCTCACCGTGAACATCCAGTTTAAGACTTACTTCAGACAACGAGCCACAAGCTTCTAACCGTGGGAACAGGGTTTGAGGTCTTCAAATATTGCTCCGTTCTAACGTCCATCGTGCCAAGGCCTCCAGACACTTTCAGACACATTGCCACCGTACATGTTGACCACAGCAGGCCTCGCATATTGCCTCGTGGACGCGTCGTTCCTTCGGAGACTCGCGTTTGTCGCCAAGTCCAGCGGCCCGTGAAGATTCTGGAGGGGTTGGCGCATCACAGGTTTGGCACACGCAGAGTTATTTGCAGCCGCCGACACAGGACTATGGACGGGGAAAGTTTTGGAAGAGGAAGATTGCGAGTTGGACGAGACGTCCTGCTCATTGTCCGTGAAGGGGCTGCTGGAAGAGTATTCCATTTGGCACGGTTCCACCGCGACCGATGCGGGCGTCTGGCTCCTGCTGTTGCTGGAGCAGGAGGAGGATGTGTCGTCCATGCTGGCACTGACCAGTTCATTGAAGCTGGTGGGGCTGCAGTGAGGGTTGTTGAGGTGGTACATGAGTCGGGATTTAAGTTCCTGGTTCTCGCATTCCAAGAATCTGTACACTTCTTTGAGGCACTCTTTGTATCCGGCATCGAAACCATTCGCGTCGATTTCTGGAAGAAGTTTTTCTGAAAGATTAGAAAACAAATTCTCATTAGATCAACTTGGTAGTGCTTTTGATTAAAATGTGGTGCATAAACAGAGAGTAACACATCTCGGAACAGAATAGAGAGTGTCCGAGAAATACCTTTACGATTCTAAACATTTATAGCAAAATTACGACAAAGTGAAATGAAATGCAGTTTGCGGCGAAAAAATGAAGAAACCTAACAGTTTTTCTTTTGCAGTCCCTTCAATGTAGCTCTACAAGAGCACATTCAATGCTTTTGGAAAATTTCATCGCCATGACGTTAAGCTTCCTTCCTACGGCTTGTCTTTCCACGAGTTCTGTCCGTGATTCGCGTTATTCCCCATCGTCGGAACAGAAAGAATCGATGTGGCTCCTGGGCTTGTAAGTGCATCTGTTGTTTCTCGCGTTATGGAGGTAAACAGCTCTCACATCAAAGGAAGAGGGAATGACCAGACGGCGTCAGTGCATCCCTTCACTCGAGCGCTGCCGAGAGATTTGCCAAACCACGCGCCGTGGGAACGGCGCGACTGGTCGGAATTCCACTGACCACAGTCTACAAGTAAGAACTTCGAACGACTCGAGGATTGCCAAGCCACAAGTTGGAATTTCGGGTCTCTGAAAAACCAAACATTTCAGTCGAACATGAAAGAGACATCCCCAAATTTAATGCTTGGTGTGGTACACGACGCCGTCATTGGGGTCCATTTTTTTTTTTTTTGTGGAGAAGACGATTAACGGTGATGTGTACAGGAGACTTCTTGAGTTGTAAGTTATTCCTCATTTGCAACATTTACAGACACGTTCTCCGTGACACTGAAGGAGCTCTCGTAGAGCTACACTGAAGGTCTACTGTAAATAAAACCGTTAGACTTCCTCATTCTTTTGCCGCAAACTGTATTTCATTTCATCTTTCAGAATCTTTGTTATTCATGTTTAGAATAATAAAGATCCTTCTGGGAAACCATGTAGTTTCCGTCTATATGAATGGCGCGCATTCGTGCTCGAGTGATGAATATCAACTGCGTTCGTAATCCATGGATGTCTCGCAGAAGGAAATAGGTCGTGACGTCACAATACAGAATAAGACAACGTACAGTATCATGACACGATGATACATTGATCGTGTAACTGTGACGTCACTTAAATTGTTCATTATCTGATAAAAGCAAAGAGAGGCATTCAATTAATGTTTACATAACTGCGGAAAGAAAAAAATGTACGAGTATAAATAAGATAGAAAGGGTAAAACTACATTACAAACAATTTAAAGCCCTGAACAATTAATTCTAATGTTACCCATATTCAGTTAGAATTAACCATTACACTTTTACCTATTCCTGAGCATTTTAAATTCCATTATTCAGAGCTATATTAATTAACGTTATTTTTTCAGAGAATTTTAAGGTGCTTCGGAATCACAGGTAATAATAACGTTCTTTAAAGAATTTCGGAGATTAAACTTATTATACTCTAATTATATGATTATATAACTAGGGTCATATTAATATAACAACCAATGAAATATTTCGTGAAAATGTTAATAATGGGAATGATTTTCTCTCATTTAATACGTTCGAACGAGCACATCAACTTTAAGTTGGAATCTATTGCGCATTTTGCAGGAGGAAAAAGGACGTGGCATCACGTCACGGAGTAAGAGTGCAGTTGAATTAGTAGGCGACATACTGATTATTAAATATTACATGAACTGACTTAATTTTATCCTCCATTTAAAAACGTGATACAATTTCGATGTAAATTAATTTTAAACCTTTTGCAGATGTTTTCCTAAAGTAAACTTCAGTTTCAGTCAAAATTTGAGTGCTCGGTTTGACTTAACTAATTCTTTGGTGAGATAAAATGAATTTTTCAAATAATACGATAATTAAGATAATTACCTCTTTCACTCATCTTCTTGACGTATTCGACTGTCATTTCCAGAATGTCTGCTTTTTCGAGCTTCGGTGGTCTGGCATTCTGAAAGCAGAAAAATATGATTATTCGTACATTAATCCATGAATGTCTAGCGACCCTTTGTAGAGACGCGGCTAAAAATGCAACAAACTCACAGGAATTACTTTTTCAACCTAAATTTCACAAAAATGTATTTTTAATTGTTAGTTTCTTTTAAATTCGGTCGATAGCAGCACGTCAAAAGCTTTCGGTTGATAATGTAACGTTTTTTTCAATTCCTACTATTAGTTCACACTCTCCCTGTATGTTGTTAAAATTTTTCAATCGATTTTAAACTAACTTCCCGATGAGCTGGAGGCTTGAAACTTTAAACATAGCTCACAACTAAATGACAATGCAATATTAATTCGCTTTCTTGTCTGTCATTTCATATTTTGCATTGTACGTTTTTCATTATATCTCGAAAACTATTAACACTACAGACTTGGTTCTTGGATATATGGTTGGTCCATGGGATCATCGAAGCAACCCCATATTTTAGCCATATCTTTGCGCATGCGCAGTACGTTTTTCATTATATCTCGAATCACCTAAGTAGGAATTGACTTAATTTTTTTTATATTACTTGTTATTTTCAAGTCAGTCTCTAAAAGTGGTCTTTTGCAATATCAAGAAGTAAAGGATAAGTTAGTTCAATTATTTATCTTTTAATTTACTTGCATTTAACAAATATATCAGTATTGGAATTAGAATTACACACAATCTTAGATTTTTGTGGGTTTTTTTAAAATATTAATAGGACATTGCCTAAATGGGGACGTTAGGCTCAGGAGGGCAATAAAATAAATTTTTCAGACTGGATTTTTTTTTATTAATTTTCCAGTTGGTTTCATGACATGTAATATCAGTATACAAAATATTATTGAAAAAATTCGACGTAAGTTATTAATGGGTTAATATTCAATAAAACTAATGTCGCAGGAATGTCCAGACATTGCTACTTCTACAAAATAAGAGGAATAAAAAATAGGAATGTAATCATTCGTTGAACGTGTCGCACGAACATAAACTTCGGATGTCCGAGATAATAAAGATATCGTTTGTAGATCTAATTAAATTGTATTCGTGGCAACGATCGCGCGTTTGCCAATTAATCCAGCGCCGCTGGCAACAACACCTAACGCGACAACCACAGGATCCGGAATGCGATGCGATTCATGCGGTAGAGGTAACGAGGCAATTTATAAAACATTTGCGTACAAGGGATGGATTGTGAGAGGATGGCCGGCAGTTATTTTTATGCCTCCGCTGCCCCGAATGCGAAGCGAAAAGCTTCCGGTATCATTTAAAAACATTTCTGTGCTGGAAGCCATTAAAAAGTTTAAAGGCTGTTTTACGATTTCGTGCGATCATTAATAACTTACACCGTTTAAACCTTTGATATTTCAATAAACTGCTCAAAAACGCGCTTCTAATTATCAAATGGTTCTAGTCGTGTGATATTTTTTATTTGAAAATCAAATACCAGAGTACAATATTTATATTTTAACAACTGTATTGTGCATCTTCAGTTTAAGTTGGATATTTATTCACTATATGTTAGTGCAAAATAATAATAATCTAACATTAAATCTTTATATCGCGAAATTTATGAAAGATAAGTTTCATAGATGCTTTGCTCAATATTCGCGACATTTTCCATAAAATAAAAAGTGATATTTGTTATGTGTAACAATATGAATGCGTTGATAAAGGACAAAAAAAAAAATTAGACAGGGGTTATGGAATGGCATTTATGCAAATATAGAAAGTAATTGCTACATCTTTGAAAATCCTTTACAGCAGATAAGTTATAATGATTATAATATGTGTTACAAAGTTAAAACAGGAAATGAAGCACGGAATATTTCATGTTGTTCATTAATAAATTTTCTACGCTAGCATTTTTGAGGTAATCATAACTGACAGAAAAGTCAATAAAATAATAAATAAATGCATGAAACTGAGTCAAGATAATTTCCAGTGTTTTAATTAGAAGTTTGAATTTCGATTAGTAAGTTGAGTTTCGGTAGCTCATTCACACAAGGGAAGTAAAAGTATCGACAAAAATAAATTTGATTTAAACGACTGGCAGTTAAGAAATATTTCAGAAATGCCAAGACGTACGTGCCCAGATCGCATCGATTTTCGATGGCAAAAATAATTTAATAGCTATAAGAAGTAAATAATTTTAATAGTTGTTAGAAGCAAAACAGTAAATGCACGAGTTAGTCGCTTTGAATTAAAAACTTTAGTGGTGTTTTTCAATTTTATTGCTGTTTGAGGATTGAAATAATTTTATAAATGAAGCATTATTTAAGGTAATCAAAAAAAAAAATCCCATTCCAAAGGAAAATTGTAGTGAAACGTTTTAGTCGAGATAAAATCTTAACAGTTTTTGGTTAATAATATTAAAAAATTGTTATGAAAAACGTGTGGAATTTATCACGCTCTCGAGAGGGTCGTACAGCTTTAAAAGACATTGTTTTACTACTGCTTCTGGCAAAAAGGATTTTATTAATACATAACAGATGTTTAAATTTTTAAGAATTATATAAAAGCAGCTGCGAATTATTTTTAATTCGGGAATACTGATGTTTATACAGATCAGCATTCTATGACCACACTTTTTCAGTAAGAGGAACTTATTTCTGAACGAAAAACCATGAAGCCTCAGTTAATTGTTCTACAAATAACATATTCACGAATAACCAATAGGGATCACAATTTTCAGTAATTCCATTCATAATTCTGAAATCCAATTGGAAATGTAGAAAGACTTTTCTGATTTTTTTTATCTAAGGAAATTTTATTCGCTGTTTTATATAATATCAAATCTAGGAGTTGAGACACGCGAGAACGATTTTCGACTAGCTTTTGAAAGAAGCCTTAAAATGCTTTTTTCTAGAACAATTAGTGCTTGTTGAACAAGAATGTGTTTGGCTGATAATCTGTTCGCTGAGGTAAAGTTTTCTTCCGTATGTTACATGAATGTAGACACTTGCCCTGAGAAGTGTTTCAAGAAAGTTCCTTTGGTTGTGAGTTACCATCAATTTAGGCCTTAAATGCTTCACAGATGAAAACTTGCAGCGTACATCGAAACATATTGCAAAATAATACTCACTGGCAACTACGTTATTTGCACTTTTTTATTTTATCGTATCTGAAGTATGCAAAGAGTAAGTATTGTAATCGACAAAAATTTCAACCTCGAAATGATGATGAATCTACACGTTTCACACCTCTCTGAATCTGGAAAAAAAACACCGTTCTGGAATTATGTCTGTCTGCCTGCGAACACGATAACTGAAAAACGTGAAGAGCCCGAGGGATGAAATTTAGCGTACAGTTTTATCATCAAAATGGTAGATCTGTCTTAAGTTCTGTACTGAATTCGGCAACGGGTTGACCTTCTGTTTATTCTCGTGAGTGTGAACTCTATCACTAAAAAATGCAGCGACTCAGTTTAAACTCTTAAATAGCTCGGTGTTGCCTTTAAGCAACGTACCCAATTTTGTCTTCTAGAATCTTGAAGATAAGACTGAAGCTCTAATGCCTTTTGTGGCCAATAGGATCTTTACTGAAATTTTTATCAAATCAATTGACAACGTATACATGGTAGCCTGAGTGCTGATAACAAAATAAAAATAAATGGATGTTTTTCACTGGAGGCTGCGTCTCTTTAGCTTAGTTTGTGCGCTTGAGAATACCATATTTTATTCTAGAATGTTGAAGGAAATTCCTTATCCGGATTACTAGTTCTTATCTGTGTTCATCTGTGTTTCGGCATTAGAGAAATTGTTTCAAGAAATTTTTTTTTTTCTGAAATAAAGTCCAATGTTGTCAATTTGTAATAAACTGTTTTTCAGCCATAAACCATATTTAAAGCAAAATAGGATTTTTTTAAAGTATTTTTCCCATGTTTTTCTCAAAAAATTAAAGCCAAAAAAAACATTTTAAAATCAGTTTTTAAAAACTTGTGACCAAAAGTGTAGATTATGTGTCAAATGTTGGACTCGATTGAAAATGCGTCCAAATTGCTGACTCGGTTCTCTTCATTATACTAATCAGCAGAAAACGCGCCTTATTGCGTCAGTATGCATTACGTGCCTGTTACGTCATCCCGGCAAGTGACTCACTTGCTGGCTCTGCAACTCCCCCTCCCACATGTAGCAATATTCACTCTGGTTAAACTCATTTTTTAATAAGGCCCAATTTTACCAAACTTATTAGGAGTCGAAGATTGTGGCCCAAGAGGCCGTGCGCTTCGCCCACCCCTCATCACTGTTGGTTGACGCACTCTCTGTTATATATCTGTGTGGTACAAACTCTTCTATTCATTTCTCCTTACAAGAGTCTCCGAGATACAGACTCTTCTATTCAT